>JAODAL010052071.1:0-26231 GCA_025379985.1 Phyllomedusa bahiana
AATGAGATTTGGTTCAAGTTAAACCCTCAAAACTAAAACCCCACGGGTTCAATGTTCGACTCAAAACATTTTATTTTCACTCACCTATAGTAGCACATCCAAGCTTTGTGCAGGCCCCAAAATTTTGCCCCGGTGTCCTTAGACATTCTTTGGTTTTGGGCCCAAATGGTGGTGGGGTTCCCCAGTGGTTTGGTTTGGGGTGTTTAATTGGGGGGAAAAGGGTGTCTTTTAAAACATTTTAACAATTTAAAACAGGAAAAATTTTTTATATATAATGAGGGCAGAGTAGGGAGGGTTTTACAGAAAAACAAACAAACTGTGGGGAGCCAGAATTTTTGCTTTTTGGGCAGGTGATAAAAAACATTATTTCTTGCTTTTAAAATGAAAATTTTAATTTTTTTAAAAAATCATGCAATGTGTTTTTTCGGGTTTTTTTTTTGGGGGGTGGGGGGTTTTTAAGCCATATTTAAAGTCCCACCAAAATAAAAAACACAGACCTCTCCATTCTTTGCATGTAAAAAACTAAAAAAAATTCCCGTGTATCTAATACTTATGTTCCCCCAACTGATAAAAAGCATAAAAGATAAGGGTGTGTGGGGGGGGGCCTGGGAAGCCCCAATCTATCATAAGCTTTTCAAAACCTCCAAACCCAACTTTGCCTCCTAAAATTTTCTTAAAAAAAAATCCCTCCTCTGCGGGGGTTTTTCCTAAACCCCCCCTTACCCAACTTCCCCTTTCCCTCCCATAGCTAAAAACCCTAGGCCCCAACACAAATTCCTAAACCGGGGATTTCCTGCTCTTTTTCAAAGTGGTTCCTTTTAAAGCTACGCCAATTTAAACGCTGCTCCAAAATTATAAGCCTTAAACATAAAATTGAGTCTAAATTAGAGTCTAAAAAGAAGGTAAACATAAACTTTTAATTTTGGCCCTTATATATAAAAAATTTAATATATAAAAATATATATTTTATAAATATATGTTTATTTTGTAGGTTTAGTTTCAACTTTAGCAGCGGGTTTAAGCAGATTGGCAGGCAATTTTTCCGGTATAAACAGGCGGTTTATTTTTTTCCACACAGCTTCCACAGAGGAAAGTCTTAAAAGGGAAAAATTTCAAAAAACAGCGGGCTTTTTCAGTTTTTAAACCAGTGCAAAAGTGTCGCCAGTGCTTGGCGTCTACAACCCCTTTAGTGTTTTGGGTTGGACCCCTTTCGTCCTGGAAATAGCAGAGCACACTGAACACCTCCCCAGGGTGACTCACACCTCAGTTTTGGGAACCCCACCCTGTCTCTCAGTAGCCCGGGTCTTACAGGCCTGGTAAAAAAATTGGACCTGGAGTGTGGAAATGACCGTCCCACCCATCCCCTTCGGTTTTTCAGTAAAAAATCCGGGGCCCGGGGTCAGCCGCTTAAGGCGCTTAATTACTAACAAATAGGGGTCAGCAACCCTTTGTTACTGAACCAAAAAAACTTTTTTGGTTTTATTACCGATGCCCGGGGGCATCGGCGGGCAATAAACCCTCCATCCACGATGGCAAACCTTTTGCCCTCTTAAAATTTCCCCCCCCCTCTGCCCAACGCCAGGGGCTGGGCACTTTCCGCAGCATATGTGTGCCCTAAAAGGGCACCCGCATTGCCCTGTGCTTCCCCCGGCCTATTTTCGCTGTAAAATGGAAGTCTTGAGGGCTAAAAAACCCCAACGGGTCCCCGGGGGCATTATTACCCTTCCTCTCATCATCCACTTCAGCGGGGCTTGATCCAAAATAAGTTGAACGTCCCCTAAAAAATTAATATCTCAGGAGCCCCACCCCACTTTATTGCTAAGCTTCTTTTTCGACAATGAAATTACGTTCCTCGGGGCAGCTTGCGCCAGGTATATGAGGGTGTTTTCCCCTTTTTACCTGGGACATCAGGCCCCCGAACCCACCTCTGAGCGTCGGGTTTGCACAACAAACCCCTTTAGTAAAACGGGAGCCACCAAACTGGCTGTCCACACGGGCCGTTTGAGCTCCTGAAAAAGCTCTCGCGCTTCTGGGGACCAATTAACTGTGTACCCCTTTGGTGCCTTTAGTAAGGTCAGTTAAGGGGACTGCAATCTCTGCAAACCCGGGATAAACCTCCGGTAAACCCCACTATCCCCCAAAACCCTTTTTAAACCCGTTTCTTTTTAAGGGGTCGGGCCATCCCTGAATCGCCCTATTTTATTTAACTGGGGCTTTTTTATTTCGCCTCTCCTCGTATACCCCAGGTAACGGGCCTCCTCCAACCCCCTGGGGCACTTACTTTGGGTTTTTTGTAAAACCGGGGCTTCTTAAAGGCCTCCAAAACCAAATGATTTAGGGAGGTGGCTTTCCCGGTTGGATGTAGTGACTGTGTCATCCCAAATAAGCCGTTTCCTTTGGGGAGAAGGTTGGTCTGGGCCCCTTTGGAATGTCTGGGGCAACCTGCAGTCCAAACGGCATTCGGGGCGATTGAAGGGGCCCCTCGGGTGGGAAAAGCTGTCTTTCCCCTTAGGCCGCTTTTGACAAAGGGATTTTTCCCGTATCCCATGTCAGACTAAGGTTGTTATCGGGAAACCCTAATCTTTTTAATGAGGGGGTACCCTTTGGCATGGGATAAGCATCTACCTTAGAGACCCGTTAGCTTTTTGATAGTCGTTACAGAAACCCCCTCGCGTTTTGGTTTTTGGGCACTTAATTTTTGGGGTGGACCCCCCGCTTGTTATATATATGTATGTATGTATATATATTTATGTATATAAATTTTTGTATAAATTTTTTTTAAAATTTTAAAAATAAATATTATAATATATATATATATATATTATATATATATTGATAATGCGTCGTCTGCCTTAAGCAAAATGAGACGTAAGGGGCTTTAAAGAAAAAGGGAGCGCAGATCGGGTTCCCACATAAAACAGCCCCCGTTAAATAAATAAGACAAGTCGGGTTGCTCCCTTTTATAGCTGTACTAAGAATACGGTACAGCTCGTTTTAATCGCTTGAATCCCCAAAATGAGGAAAAAGGGGAATAGCAGCTCCCGTCCCGGTTCCCGCCCCCGGGTTTCCACGGGCCCGCCGGGGGAAATACAATATACAAAATTAAATTTCCCTTTTGCAAACCCTAAAAAGGTTTTTTCAAGCCCCTTTTAAAATAAAAGGGAACTCGGCTGGGTCTAGAGCGCTTCCCGGGTTTAAAGCACAATGGGGTTTAAAAATTAAATTTAGATTTTTTTAATTATATTTTTGGCACATAAAGGGTTTTTTCCCGGGTTAAAACCCCGCTTCTTCGGGCTATCTGAAGGGAAGCGGGCTGAGCCCCGTAAAAGGGCTTTATGTGCTACTATATAATTAAATATAAAATTTAATATTTTTATTTTATATATATATAATTATATATATATTATATATATAAATATATATTTTAAAAATTGTAAAAAGAGCCCTGAAAAGAAGGAAACACATAAATTTTTTAATTTTCCCCACGGAAATATGTTTAAAATTAAAAATATATAATATTTTATTTATATATATATAAAATATTATATTTTGGCCCCCCCAAATTAAAAATTTTTATGTGTTACCTTTTTTTCCGACCTTTACATATTTAATTTATAATTTGAAAGGGGGGTCAGCTGGGTGGTACGCAAGTTTCCCGGGGAATAAAGCACAGACAGGCTTTTGGATCCAAGCCGGGTTTTTCTTCTGGCATTTATTTTTTCTCGAACGGGCCCAAAGGGAAATCCTAGCTAGGCTAGCATCTCTCCCCGGAGCTTTGCATACACTTTGGCATCCTGGACATTCAAGTCGAAGTATGCTTTCTGGGGTTCTCCCGGCGAAAAGGGGGCCCGAAATTCTACTTTGGGCTTTGGGGGAGTTTAACCTTTTCCCAAACAATCCTTGCTGATTTGGACTCAATGTCAAACCCTCTGCCTTCATTTTCCTTAGTGGGGCTCTGCCCCAACTGTCGGGGGGCCCGCTTGAAGCCCCCCGAGTTGCCCCTTGCCCCTGCCAAAGCTTGTAAACTGCTTTTGCATGGATGGTTCACCATTGTGCTCTTTAGCGGTTCTCGGGTGCCCCTGGCCAGCAGTGTTTGGTCTCAATTTTGCCCTTTTGGGTTTCCTCGTGCCCCGTCATTTGCTGTGTTTTTCTTTTTTTGCAGATGGCCTGTTAAAGGTGAAGGTTTTAAAACTGAACATGTTTTTTAGTTCCCCCAGTTTTTGGTTATTAGGCTTCTGTCTGTTGGCAATTTCTCTCCAAGAGTACAGTCTCTTTAAATGTATGCACTAGTGGAGTACATCAAATCTAAGGGGGTCAGCTTGGTGGTACAGCAAAGCCCCAGGCCAATAGAGACACAGACAGTTTTGGATCCATGCCGGTTTCTTCTCCTTTTTTTTGGATACAGTGCCAAAAGACGTTTTCAAAAAAATATAACAAAATAAAGACCTGCCCTCCCAGCACTAACTAAAAAAGTAGCAGCTCTCCTTACAAAAATCTTGTGCGGCGACCAATATGCTGGTTATGCGTGGGTAGGGCCCCTTTAGGCCCCAAGCCCCGGCCGGGTTTTCAGACACATGTTAGCCAATTAGCTGCTTATAAGGCCGGTTAAACCGGGCCCGGAACCAGGGGCGTCACGAATGAAAAAGATGCTCCCCAAAAACCGTCCCCCCAACGTGTATTCCACAGCTAAATTAAAAAATAAAAAGTGCTAAAAACCTACCCAGTGACACAAAGAAAGCGTAGCTCCCACCCCATTGGGGCCCGGTTTTCTGTAGTGTATCTGTCCCCCCATAAATGTGCGAGAAAATTGGGTGCATGTATACAACGTTCCCACCTTTCCAGTCGGGCCCCTTACAATAGATACATTGTGACCTCCTTTTGGTTTATGTTATTAACCTCCTTGAAAGTGCAGGGCCTGGAAAAAAGGTGCTTTAAAAAAAAATAATAATAATAATTTAATAATAATTAAATAATTAAAGTACTTGGGTCCCCAAAAATATTAAATGGGGTAAAGTGAAAAAAAAAAGAACACGCCATTTTTGTGTGGGTTAGTTCTTATGGAGGTCAATATTCAGTAAAAATTATGCCACCTGTATTCTGCAGGTTTGTACATTTCTGGTAATACCAATTTTTGTGATTTTTGTTTTTTTTTTTTTGCCGGTGAAGTGTATTGTTGTTGTTACATTTTGAAACTTTTTGTCGTTTTTTTTTTAAAATTTTTGAGAAGTTAAAATTTCCAAAGCGAAAAGACCCTTTTTTTTTCACAAAAGGTTAAAAATGTTTATTTGAAAAATTTTTACAGCACAGCTACCAATTAGTTTTCAAAGTTTGCTTGATCATGAGAACAAGGCTTTTTGTGTTATTTGCTTATCTGTAAACAGAAGCCAAGGAAAAGCACTGAAAAGGTTGAGAAACTTCTGTGCCGGAATCATTGGTACGTTATTGTTTTTTGCTAGAGATTTTGCAAAAAGTTTCAATTTTTTTTTTTTCATTTGTAAAATGGTAAAGAGGGGGATTTTGAAATTTTCAAATTTTTTTTCTTTTTAAAACTTTTTTTTAAAAATTGATTTAAATTCCCCCGGCTCCCAAACAACTGCTTGGGCCCCCTAAACCCCGTTGTAGGGAAAGGAAGGGTATCAGCACCTTTTCCCATTCATTTTATTTGCGTAGCATCTAGCTTTAAAAGGGTTAAAAAGCTGGGATTGGAGATGTTTTCAATTCCAGCCGATAGCAGCAGGTCCTGGCTGCAATAATCAGCCATTAACTGCCGCATACAGAGCGGGCTCAGCAAGTGAGCACACTCCAAACTCCTTTACTGGAATTATGATGTATCAGTATGTCACATGTTGGTAAGGATTAAAATAAATGGTGCAGCCCAACCTTTCCTTTTTCCCCTACATGAAAAATTAATAACATTGAACAACGGGTATTTATTCCCTGTAAAAAAAAGAAATTTTAACAATTGCCCACCACCTTTTGACAGCGGGCTGGGTATGTTTTCCGCGCAAGCCAAAGGGAGTCGCGGGCAGAAGAGGGGTTTTGGGCCCTGTTCCTAGAGCAGTCATTGTTGACCCTTTGGTTGCCACTGTCCATGACCACAGCAAGCAAAGGGCATTTCCACCCATTGGGTTTTGGGGCCCTTGGGTGATTGGGACCCAAGGGCCCGATTAAGCAATGGGGAAAATGTCTATGCATTCCCCTGGAGACCTAGGGCGACAGTTGATCGGGCTTTCCGCCCGTTTTTTGGGAAAACTGCGCCTCCCGGCCCAATCCCCATGTCGGATGCGGGAGCAGTGTTAGGGGCACGTTCGCCCTTTCACTGCGCCTCACATGAAGGGGGGAGTGGGCACGGTGTGGGGGGGGTGTAGCGTTCCGGGGCGGGAGCGGCGCCCCGGAAAAAACCAAGGCATGTCGATGAGGGCGGAAAAGCGAGGCGCAGTGCGCCCCCAGCCTCCAAAGCGGGAACCTAGTTTTTTTGGGTTAAATGCTCCGGCAGAGCGAAGTGAAGCAAGAACGGAACTACGGGGAAAACAAAAGATCGCTACACAAATCTCGGCGCTCAGCCCGTGCAGCAGGAGTATGATTCCGAAAAAATACGCCTTTATAAGGGGGAAAAAACTTTGTCAAAAAAAGAGCTAACTAAAAAAAAAACAAAATTAAAAAAAAAAATCACTTTCCTAAACTCGAAACGGCGCAATATCAAAATTATGAATTTAAATTTCGGGAAATACAGTAATTAAAAATTCGAAACCTATTCCATTGGCGGCAAAACCCGGCAAATCAAAATGGGAAAGACAGTAAACCATTAAAACCAGGGGGAAGGATTGCCAATCAAACCCAAAGGGGGGGACATTTTTCAAAATACAGTAAAATGTTAAAAAGCTGATTGGGTTAAAGCTACCGGGGCTTGGCTAGCTACCCAACAGAAAGGAGCGACAGAGCCCCTTTAAAACCCTATGGAGAACTTTGACCAACAGAAAGGAGGGGAAAAAGACCCATTCAGTCAGGAGAAGTTTAGACCAATCAGAATCCAGGGGGGATAATTCAAAATATAGAAAAAGACAAAAAGAGCTGTTTGGGCTGAGTAGGGGGGGTTTGGCTATCCCAGCCAATAACGCGAGCTTATTCCCCCATTATGTCTATGGAGAAGCGCTCTGAAATCTCGGACCGCCCGTGTGGCATGGAGTATTAATAAAAAAAAATTTTTTTTAAAAATGAAAAACATTATCAGAAAAAAGAGCCGCCCCTTCTTTACAAATAAAGCAGTTAAAAACCCGAAAACGCGTTTGCGCCGAGACCGCGCTCATGGGGAATTGCAATTTAAGAAAATTTTGCCGGGAAATAAGTAATTCAAATTGTTTAAGCTTTTCCCTCATTGATGGGCATAAACCGCCAATCAATAGGAGCACAGTGCCCCATTATAACCTATGGGGAGAATTGACCAACAGAATAGGAGCGAAAATGTCCCCTTAATCCTATGAAAAAATTGCCCAAATCATATTCAAAGGGGGACAGTTCAAAATACAGTAAAAATGCAAAACAAGCTGTTTGGTTGAAGCGGGGGGGCTTGTTCGTTAGCCATCGGCGCGAGCATTTCTCAAGAGTTCTATGGGGAAAAAAATTTCATGCGTTGTGATTGGTTTAATTAAAAAAGAGCGCCGTTATTTGGACCAATGGGGGCGGACAACGCTCCTTGGGTTTTCAAAAATGCAACGAAATCAAACTGCATGGCCGAAATAAAATTATAACACAAAGAAGTTGTAACGTTGTATATAAAATGAATGATATATGGGGGGAAAACGAAAAAAATATTAAATAAATAAAATCAGTTTATTTCTTTATTTTCTTGCCCCCAACTATTGATCCTTGGCAAACGAAAATAAAAAATAACATGATTTTATTGATTTAAATATTTTTGTTCTTTTACCCCCTTTATTATTTTTTTTATATAAAACGGGAAACTTCTGTATGTTAAAATTTTATTTGGGCCAGTACGTTTGATTCTGATTGCTTTAGAAAACCCATGGAGGTCGCCGCCTCCATTGGTCCAAATAACCGCGCCTTTTTTAAAATTAGCAATACAGAGCGCCTCAGAATTTCTTTTTTCCATAGAATCTAAAGAGAAAGTAGCTCGTGCTCTGATTGGGTAAGTGGACGAGCCCCCCCGCTTCAACCAATCACTCGTTTCTGATTTTTTTCTGTATTTTAACAGTCCCCCCTTTTAATATGATTGGTCAATTTTTCTCCATGGATAAATGGACTTGTCGTCCCATTCTGATTGGCAATTCCCCCATATTTAAATGGGGGAAATTTTCGCCCTAATTTTTTGGGTGGTTTAGCCCGCCAAAGAGAAAGCTTAAACAATTTTTAAATTTTGTATTTCCCGGGAAATTTTCTCTATTGAAAAAATTTCCCATTAGTGCCGGGCTCGCGACAAAAGCTTGTTTGGGGTTTTTAACTGCTTTTTTGTAAAGAAGGGTTTGCTGGGGGGGGGTGGCCTGGGCTTGAGAATGGAGGGCGCTTGTTAAGGACCCTCCCCGGGGAAAAACAAACGGGCCCAAATAAACCACCGGCAAAAATTACCGGTCCGTACTCCTTCCCAAAGAGAGGGGAAAACACCTAGAGCCTTCTGATGAAGTGAACCCATCTTAAGACCCTGCACGGCACTCTCGGACGAGATAGAAAAACTACCGGCAGATACACTGCGCCATGCTGCTACACAGACCCAGGGAGCAGCCTCACACAAGCACCCACCGCAACTACTAGCTGCAACTACCAGCTTACCGGGTGAAGCACGGACGGCGGCGATACCCCAGCTTCCGCACCGGACTCCAATCCCACGGCATCGGAGAACCCAGCTGGTAAGTCTTGAAAACTCCGGCTTCCTGTGTAAGCCCGACTGCCAAACTGCCCACGTGTGCTTGTCCGCCGCGCGCGCGTAGCTGATATTACAGCTGCGCCGCACAGACACCCGAGTTTGGGTGTCCCCGGGGAGACACAATCAACGAGCGCGACTAGATCTATACGCCGGACACCGGATCTGCTTCACCAGCGCAACCCGGCGGTGAGTGATGCAAACTTTATATATATATATGCAAACTATCAACAGCCATATTGCCCTCAAGGGATAGCTCAAGCGCGAGACTAAAGCTGATGCTGCAGCATTGTCTAAGAAGGTGTCGGGTCTCTACTTAACAGGATCAGAACTGTCCTTAATTCCCCTCAGACCTGTTAGGAGGATTTTAGTTGCTAAAAGAGCGGTTAAACTAGCTTCATCATAGTGACAAAGAGTGCTTCTTCATAATCACAAAAAGCCCGCGAATTTTTCCCGCCAAAGCGGTGCCCTATATATAGGTGGATCCAACACCTACATTCTCACGCCAGTCTAGCTCTTCATCCAGCACAATAAGCCATAGCTAAAGCGAGCTGGCAAGACCATCAATCCGCAGCAGCTTCTCTCATACTTCTTCAGTGTCATCTGACATTAACATACTGTTGGATTGATTACAGCGTCGTTTTCTCACTGTTTTCTTTTATTAAAAAACAGCCATTCCTTCTATTTTTACATTTTCTACCCAATACCTATATCCTAGAATGGGAGGCACTTCAAAAAGAAATCAATCTAAAAAACCCAAACTGATGAAATTTTTTCCCAATCCTCCCCAAACTAGATCACTGAAGGGGTCCCTTAGTTTGCCTCCCTCCCCCCCACCCTTTTTCTCAGGCTGAATCTATAAACTCAGAACACCGAGATTTTCCGGGGAAAAATTTAAAAACACGGAAAAACCCCTCCGGCAAATGTTTTCCTCCTTCAGGGAGCAATTACAAAGGACTTCAAAAAAGATGAAGATTTTTTGAGGGGGTATTTAGTCCCCTTTTTAAGGACAACCACATTGAGACAAAAATGGCCGAATTCGCCACATCTCAAAACCTCCTCATCGATTCCCATACTGCCTTGGAGGATGAGGTCCAAAGGCTTTCCTCCAAGGTTCTTGACCTCGAAGATAGGTCCCGGAGATCTAATATCCGTATAAGAGGGGTCCCATCGTCTTCCTCTGAAATGGGACTCCCCTTCCTACAAATCTTTTAAACCCGGTTCTACCAGAAACTACAACTCTGGTCTTAGAGTTGCCCCATCATAGGTTCCTAAGCCTAAACATATTTTTACCCTCATTGCCGCGAGGTGATCGTAAAAATCCACTTCTATCGAACAAAAAAGCCCAACCTACTTCGTCCCCTTGGGCAAAAAGGAGTCAATTTACCAACAGATTTAAAAGGTTTTGCCCAAATTTTTCCCAGACCTCTCGGCGGGGAACGATTGCTAGGCGAAAAGGGAATTTCCCCCCCTCACCAAGATACTTCGCAAAATTTAAAAACCCCGTATCACGGGGGGGTTCCCTTTTAAAATTGATAATATAAAAGATAATAACACTTTTATTTCTTTTCCCTCCCCCCGGCCCACTTCAACTTCTCCGTCAGGGGGCCCTTCCGGGACTCCTCCAACCAATCCCCCCCAACCCGCGGGGGCCCCAAAAAAGATAGCCCTAACCCTCACTCCCCTCTTTGGTGGGAAAAAAAAAACCCAGAAAAAACGTCAACCCCCGGGATGATTGCCCTTGTTTGACCCCCACAAATTTTCTCTGAAACCCTTGGAAGGTTTTTTCCCCTAGTGTCCCCCCGAGTCCCCCCTACCTACTGCGAGATCCTATTTTCTTTCCCAAAGCAGGAACAAACCCCCCCGCCATTTATATTCCCCCTAAAAATGGGAATGCTTTTTTTAAAAACTTTAAAAACTGCATTTTTTGGTTTTAATTTTTTGTTTTTAAATTGGGCTTATTTTTGGTTTAATGCCATTCTGTCTGCTGAAATTTCTGATTGCATTACAGTTATACGTCTGCTGGTTTGGGGGAGGGTTCCTCACTGCTGCGGGAAAAACCAGGTAATTTTAGTCTTTCACTAGGGGGAATTAAATTCCTCTCAATTAATTTAATAAGGGCCCTTGAATTACCCTTTAAGAGGCCCCCTCTTTTTGGGGGGAAATTGCTTTTAAAAAAAGGGTTTAGGACAGAATAATTTCCCGGACAAAAAACCCCAATTTGAAACAAATTTGAAAACGTTTCGTTTTAAACACAAGAAATTCCAAACCCCCTCATTTTTTTCTTTTTTTGGGCCCACAAAAGGGCGGTACAGTTTTGGTTTTTAAATAAGGAAACTGTACCCCTTTTCGTTCTTAAACTCTGAATTGATCCTAGAGGGTCGATACATAATTCAACAAGGGCCCCCCTAGTTTTAGCTAAAATTCCCCCTTATAGAAACCCAACTTTTAAGGCTCCGAACCAGAAAAAAATTCCCTTCCTCTCTAAGGAAATTTCCCCAAAAGCTAAAGGAAAGGGTTTAAAGGGGAAAACCTGGTTATTTGTGGGTGAATTAAAAACCCGGTGGTTGACAGAAAATATTGCCCCGTTGGTAAAGGTTCTGGACTAAAAACACCAGATTTAAAAACCCCCTTCTTTAAGGGGAAGGAAGATCTCCCATGACCCCTGGAGTTTAACTCACCCACAACGTAGGTCGACTTTCCCATTTTTTCTCTGGCTTAAACTCTCCCACCCAACTCGACTTCTCCCTTTTCGACAAAACTCCCTTTAAAGTAAATGTGGGTCTTCTACTATAGGTATCGCTACTTTGGTCAACCACGCCCCAATTTTTCCCTTCCCTTTAATAGTAAAATCTCATTTCCCCCCCTTTTCTCCCGGGAAGCTTAATCTTTTCTTACAAAAAATCATCTCATTTTAATTTTTCAGATTAAGAGGCCCCCTTTAAAGAATTTTTTTAGTTAAAAAACTCCGGGTTAAATTTTTGATCCACAAATTTTTTGGGGCGCGCATAAAGGGTTTCATGCGGGGAATTTTGCATAAAAATTGGGCCCCAAGGGAGAAACGTAGAAGAGAGAAAGAACTCAATAATACCTTAGAGGAAATTAAGTCCCTGGACACACAACTCAAAGCCACGCCGAATCAGTTATTAAAAAATAAGTTAAGCAACTTAAAAAATAAGCTGAGGGTCCTGTTATTTCAGAAATACGAACATTCCCTTGCAAAGTTGAAATTAAATTTCTATTTACAAGGCGACCGCCCGGGGAAAATACTAGCCCGCAGAGTTAAGAAACTGCAAGTCAGATCTAAAACTATATTTCTTACCTGTCCAACCAAGGGTAAAATCTATGATCCTCAGAAAATCTCAGATGCTTTTGCGGATTACTATCAATTGCTCTATAACATTTCATTAAACCCAAATACCCCCCCTGTCAGCAATGAAGATAAATAATTTCTTGAGTTCCACTTCACTTCCCCCCGTTATCCCACCACACAGTTGGAATTCTTAAAAACCCCCCAATCACCGAACAAGAAATACAAAGAGCAATTTCCCATTCTAAACTTAACAAATCTCCTGGCCCAGATGGCTTCACCAATGACTATTATAAACTTTTTAATGACTCCTTAACCCCCCATCTGAAAGAAGTATTCAATTCTATCATGACCTCTGGTACTCCACTTCCAGAACTTTTAAAGGCAACCATATCAACAATCCCAAAACCCAATAAGCCTACTGATATCATCTCCAACTATAGACCCATATCTCTATTAAATAACGACATCAAACTATTCTCAAAAATTCTTGCCCATAGACTTAACGATATCCTCCCACACCTAATCCATCCAGACCAAGCTGGATTCGTTAAAGGAAGGCAGACAAGAGACTGCACCAGGGGAAAAAATTGATATTCTCCATACCGTCTCTAAGTTACAAAACACCCACAGTATTGCTTTCTCTCATGGAGAGAAAGCTTTTGACAGAATTAATTGGCATATTAAAAGCATTTCTAAATTTAAGTTTGGTTTCAACGGACTCTTCCTGCAAGCAGTCCTCGCCCTATATACCTCACCAACCGCTAATGTCTACTCCTCAGGCTTTCTCTCCAAAACATTCATGATCACTAATGGAACCCGACAGGGATGTCCCCTCTCGCCACTCATATACGACCTATGTGTGGAACCATTGGCGGAGTATATAAGAAACTCTCCCGAGGTATTAGGGGTTTCAATAGACTCCGATGTCCACAAAATCAGTCTATATGCCGACGATATTTTAATCATTTGCCAAAATCCCGAATCCTCAATTCCAGCCCTTCTCGAGATCCTTGATCAATACTCATCTATCTCATACTATAAGCTCAACGCATCCAAGACCATAGCTTTACCCATTCACTGCCCGTCGACTTTATCTACCCAGCTCTCATGTCATCAGTTTACATGGTCCTCATCATTTGTACCATATCTAGGCATACGCATTTTTCCGGATTTTAACAAAACAATCGAGATAAATCTCAACATTGTTACCACAGACATTCTAGACGAAATTAACCGCCTCCACCAATTTCCTCTTTCTTGGATGGCGAGAATACAAGTAACCAAGATGCTGCTCCTTCCGAAATACCTTTATCTGATTAGAACAGTCCCTTCCTCTTTCCCACAACCGCCTTACACAAACTCCAACAGTCACTTTTTCACTTTATCTGGGCCCACAAGAGACCTAGAGTCAGTAAAACACATCTCTGTCTACCTCTGTCAACGGGTGGTTTATCAGTTCCCAATCTTCTACTATATAATATAGCAGCTGTTCTTGAATCTATCTCTAAATTCTGGGCTACTCCGGAGACATATCGCTGGGCATCACTTGAAGAACGTTCAATTCCAAATACCACACTTAAAAACATCTTTGTAGCTTCACTCTGGGGCACTGCTTTACCTAGGTTTGAACTTCCGACACTTAACCACCTAGCCACAGTGTGGAACAAATACGTCATTCCCCACCATTGGCTAAATATACGGAAGTACTCCTGTCCTCTGGATATTCTGATAACGGAGTCTCCACATCTTCCACTTTCACAATGGTTACACAAAGGGATACTTACTATTGGTGATCTTTACTCGGACGGCAACTAAAACCTTCGGGGAGCTAAAACCCAATTTCCTTACCCAACACTAAATTTCTATTAATCTACAGATACACATTCATTACAAAAATAAATGTCAGAAACGCTCACCCCCTACCCCATTCCAAAAAAATTTGTACTCGGAAAAGAGGTTTATGAACGGGTCTCTCCCTAAATTACTCCTCCCGTTATCCACAATGATCTCCAAACCTGCCTTTGCTTTTTAAATGGGAGGCAGAACGGGGGGAAAGATTTCACAAAAAGTGGGCTGCAGCTACAAATAAAAAAATTTCTCTCAGATTATTAACCACATAGAATTTAAGAAAGATTTAATTACGTTGGGACTCTCCCCTGCAACGGAACATATGTTTTTTGACCATTCGATAGTTTTGGGGAGCAGTGGCTTCGTGGCACTTACTCCATATTGGTGGGGCTGCCCAGTAGACATGGGTATGGAGGCTGTGGGAAACCTTACTTTCAAACTCTTTTAAACCACCCTCTCCCCCTCACCTGAAATACAGTACTCGACCCCTCATTTTTTCCTTCCCACAAAAAAACACACGGTTTTATTTTTTTTTTTTAATAGCCACTAACTGTTATTGCAGCGAACTGGAAAAACATTACACCGTTCTCTATCTCTGAGGTCATCACGAGGGTTAACAATCAATATCATGCAGAAAACTGCCTTGCAATTCCCCCCCACCTTGTTCCCAAACAGAAGCTCAAATGGTTCCATTGGTCCTCGTCGAAATATGTACAACTTCACGGCACAATTAGATTATAACTAAGTGATGCCTCTGACTGCAACTTTCTCATCAAAACGCTAAGTGGTCATCCATAAATACATTTCCCACTTGCCTGAATCCCACTGATTAAAGGTGGTAACTTTTGTACTTAATAACTGCTTGTGATGCTGTCGAATATTGTATGAAGTCATGGCTAATTGTTCCTTTTTTGTTTTCTTTATTTCTATGTTTAAATTGTTCTTCCCTTCTCTGCCCTTTGCATAACATTTTTGTGATATATTTTGTTATGATAAAATCAATAAAAAAAAAAAAAAAATTATTATTAAAAAAAAAAAAGAAGGGTTCTGCTCTTTATCTGATAAGTTTTACACTTAATAAAAATATTTTTTTTATTAATACTTCTTGCCGCACGGCCTGATCGCCGAATTTCAGAGCGCCCATCTCTCCATAGACTATAATGGGAGAAGTAGCTTCGCTCTGATTGGCTGGGATACCAAGCCCCCTAGCTCAGCCAATCAGCTCTTTCTTCTTTTACTGTTTTTGAATATCCCGCCGTGGATTCTGTTTGGGTCTAAACTTCTCCATAGCTAGAATGGGTCTTTGTCGCTCCTTTTCTGATTGGTCAATAATTCCCATGGGTTTTAAGGGGTCTCTGTCGCTCCTATATTCTGATTGGCTGGCTAGCCAATACCCGCTAGCTCAGCCATCACCTCTTTTAAAGCATTTTTTACAGTATTTTGAACTGTCCCCGCCCGTGGATTCTGATTGGTCTAAACTTCTCCACAGGCTAGAATGGGTCTCTGTCGCTCCTATTCTGATTGGCTGAGCTAGCCAGTCCCCGTTAGCTTAACCAATCAGCTCTTTTCCAGCATTTTTACTATATTTTTGAACTATCCTGCCGTGATTCTGATTGGTCTAAACTTCCCCATAGGTTTTTAATGGTTCACTGTCACTCCTATTCTTTTGGGCCCGGGTTTATTGCCGACCAATCAGAATAGCTTTCTGAATTTGAATTACTGTATTTCCCGCAATTTCCAATATCCTAATTCTTGAATTAGGAATTTGAAAATGATTTTGTTTTATGTATTTTTTATTTTTTAGGTTTCAGCTTTTTTTCCTGAGAATGTTGAACGCCTTTATAAAGGCAATTTTTGATTCATACTCCGCACCGACATCTGAATGATTTTTCCGCTGTTCCACCCTGTCTCGCATCGGAACTGTTTTTCGGCGCAGTCCCGCACGGCGCCTAAGTCCTGCACTGCGCCCATGTCCCCGCACTGTGCCCCACACACACTGTTGAGGCGCAGGGAACTTTTCCCCGCATGTACTAGTGCACCGCCTCGGATGGCGAATCATAGGCACAGCGCCACACTGCGCCTCAGTCCCCGCACTGCGCCTCACACACTGGCGGGGCGCGGCGGACTTTTCCCCGCATGTATGTCCGCACTACCTCTGGCGCCGAATCCTAGGCACAGCGCCGCACTGCACCTAAGTCCCGCACTGCGCCTAACACACAGGCGAGGCGCGGCGGACTTACATAGGGTGTATTAGCACGCCCCGGCCCCCGACCCTAAAAACAGGCGCAGATTCCGCCGGAAAACTGGCGGAAAGGTGCGCCCCGACCAGGCGAGATTCATACATGTTGCCCCTAGAGTTGCCCCAGGGGTTTCATAGTTTCATAGTTTCATAGTTTGTATAACAAACCTGACACAGAAGGTAATGTATTAACATACATGTATATGCTAATACATTGCTAAGACTAAAAAAATTTGTTAAATAGTTATCCCTTAATGGGATTTAAAAAATAATAAAATAAATAATAAACAAATATTTTGCTTACATTACCCACGCAAAAAAAACCTACACATATTAGGTATCTACAAGACCATCATAACCTTAGAATTAATCTAAGGCCATGTCCCCACGGCATGGTTTTTTTGGCCGGTTTTCAGCCGGGTTTGCGTTTTTTCAGACCGCCTGAAAAACCGTCCGAAAATGAGCACATTGGTGCTCTATGCAAAACCTGTGCAGCAGTCCCGACTGCTCAGGTTTTGCCATCTGTGGGTTTTGTCGCCGTCGGTCCGGCGGCAAAACATTGTAGAAGCACAATCTTTCCTTTCCTGACGGAAGATGTGCTTCTCAATGGGAGGGGAAGGGCTGTTCTCCGCTCATGCGGAAAAAGCTGTCCCCCCCACGGCCATAGGGAGGGCGCAAAACAGACAAATACCGGCCCGGCCCAAAACCGGGCCGGGATTTGTCCTGTGCAGTGGGAACGCGCCCTAACAGGTTATATAGTGAACTGTGAATGGTGTAAAAAAATAAAAAAAAAACATAAGCAGAAAAAAATAAAATTTTTTTTTAAGTTCACACATATAAATAAATACTGCAGTAATTTATTTGTAAATATAAACTACATTCCCCAAAATACAACCTCATCGAGGACCTCTTCAGACCTGGTGCTTAAGGGACTAATCACAAAAATCTGCACAAACTGCACCACCAGTTCATGTATTGTCATGGGTGCATGCAATTTTGTATTTTGCTGCTGCCCAAAAGCCCATTACTGGCTGTCTATTAATTTCGGTGAGAACCTTGTAATGCTAATTACAGCTGTGGTAGCACTTCAGAGGAATTAAATACCTGCAATCTAAGTTATATTACAGTCAGTCACTGAAGGCTCCATTGGGGGAATCTTGTGATTATCTCATCATCAACTGACCCTTCTAACAAAAGGAATTGTATAAAATGAACAATCCCTTTAAATAGTTATTTAATATACTGTATGTAGCCTGTTATAGCCTTATGCTTTGTACAACAGAGAACCAGAAACCCTTAAAAAATCATAAAATCTAAATAATTACCTGATGAAATGTTTTATAAGGCTTCTTTAAGTCTAAGATGTGCAGGTTTCCAATGATGGGTAGTGGTGTAGGTCCAGGAGGAAGATTATAATAAGCATCTTTTTTCCACCAGTAGAAAAACAGGGCAATAAAAAGTCCCAGAATGGTAGAAAGAAGCAATGTGGTGGGATCAGACACATTCATGGTGCCAGGAATGTTTCTATTTAAAGAAAATACATGTAAATATGATTATATAAGTAATAAACAGTTTGTGATATTTGTAACAGAGCTGAGTTGTCATTAAGTAAAACCCAATTATGAGAACACAATGTGTTATTTAAGCTCTACATAGGACTGCAGAAAAACCTATTTAGTAATTTACAGTATTATAATAGTTTGACATGACTATTTGTCGTTCTATCTATCTATCTGTCTATCTAATATCTCATATTTATCTACAATAAGTGAAATAATTATTGAACATGTCACCAATTTTTCTCACCAGATGTAGGTAACAACCCATTTCAATCCACACAAGCAAATAAATCAACCATAGATGTTCATAAATTAAGTTACATGAAATATTGATAAAAAATATGGAAAAAGTAATGATTACATGAAGAAAGAGAGGTGCACAAAACATGGAAAGTCATGATACCAGCTGAAATCTGTCAGTACTTAGAAAGCAATTCTTCACCTTAGTGAAAAATAATATCAGCTGGTTCAACTTATGGCCTATAAAAAGGTATCTCATTACCAAGGTGCCACACAAGACAAATCTCATGATGGGTAAAACAAGTGAGCTGTCTCAAGTCAGACACAACATTACTGATGGAATTGGTTATAGAAGAATTTCTAAACTACTGAAGGTTCCAGTGAGCACTGTTGGAGCAATAATCCGGAAGTTGAAAGAGCATCATTTCACCATAAACCAAGAGCCAAGTACACCTGTGGAGAATTACAGAAAGACACTGAATCAGCAGACATTTGTTTAAAGAAAAGAATAAGTAATGCACTCATATGCGCTCAGGTAAAAAAAAAAAAAAAAACTCTTTTGATATCATAATACATACAATGTTTAGAGGCCAAAAGGGGTGGTATATTACCCCAAAAACACCAACAGTGAAGTGTGGAGATGGGAACATCATGGTGTAGGACTGTTTTACAGCATACGGCACTGGTGAACTTCACATAATTAAAGGATGGATGAATGGACAAATGTACCGAGACATTCATGATAAAAATCTACTGCCTACTACCAGGATGATGAAGATAACAGGTGAACATTTCAGCAAGACAATGATCCCAAACACACAGTCAAAGAAACTCTCAATTGGTTTCAGAGAAAGAAAATAAAGCTGCTAGAATGGCCCAGCCAATCACCTGACCCAAATTCAATGGAAAATCTGTGGAAAGAACTAAAGCTCATTAAATTTCATAGAGTTCATAGAAGGAGCCCACAGAAACATCAGGATGTGACTAGTTTCTCCATACAGGTGGTGTCTCAAAATTGTGTTCGCAAATAAAGGTTTTTGTACCCAGTATTAAATAAATTTCACTAAGCGTGTTTAATACTTTTTCTCTGTGTCATTTCTCATCATTATGCATATTTATGGACATCTATGGTTTGATTTCTTGGCCTGTGTGAATTGGATGGGTTGTTAATGAATTCTGATGAGAATTTCATGTCAAGAGCACCTTTAGAAATAGATTTACTTAGAAAATTGGTGATGATTCCTATGTTTATTTCACGCACTCTATCTATATATCTATCTATCTATCTATCTATCTATCTATCTATCTATCTATCTATCTATCTATCTATCAATCAAACAAAAAATCCATCATCTTGAACTTTACTCCCATCTCTCATCTAACACGCTTCTTGGCTCAAAGCAATCTTGTTTCTGACCCCACTACAAAACTAAAGTCCCCAATGACTACATACCAGCAAAAGCCTTGTGCTCCTCCTCCTAGATCTGGCCTCTGCTTTCGACATAGTTGATCACTCCCTACTCTTCCATCCCTTGGCATCACAGACTCGGTTCTTTCCTGGATCAACACTTACCTCACTGATCGAATGTTCAGTGTCTCTCACTCTTCCTCCACCTCCTCCTCCTTCACTCTTGAACTGAATCAGTTCATAGCATCTCATGGCTTTCAGTACCACTTGTATGCTAACAACACTCAAATCTACACCTCAGGCCCAGATGTTAACTCTCTGCTCTCAAGGATCCCAGAGTGGCTGTCATCCATGTCCTCCTTCTTCTCCTCCTGCTTTCTCAAACTCAATATGGAAAAAACACAATTAATCATCTTTCCTTCATTACATTCCACCTCTTCATGTGATCTATCTATAACAGTCAATGGCTCTACTTTTAATAACACTTGACTCTGCACTGCCTTTTAATTTCTACCTCCTAGCCTTTACCCCTCCTGCCGCCTACACCTGAAAAATATTTCTTGAACCTGCTCCTTTCTTGACTTTGACTTTTGCTAGTCTTTGCGCTAAACATTTCGCACCTGGATTACTGTAGAATCCTTCACGGAGGCCTCCCGTATAGCTCTCCTTCAATCGATCCTCACCCCTGCTGTCTGGCTGATCCACCTCTCTCCCAGCTACTCATCTGCCTCTCCCCTTAACCAAAACCTTCACTGGTGACATATTGCCAAGAAAAGTCAGTTCAAGTTACTAACCATGATCTACAAGGCTCTCCATGCATTTCTGCCTTAGATACTGTGTGAAGGAAGGTATCTTGAGACTTTCTATCCATGGGTGCCATCAGTCATCTATTAACCGTTTCAGGGCCCCATACAGCCAAATCAAACTGGACCTCCACCTATTACTAGTTTCTATTTTTTAACATATCAGTGGGCCCCTGTCTGTGCTGCCCTATTGACACCCCTGTTTCTATCTTTCTATGCATCTATCTATCTATAGTGGAGAAAATAAGTATTTGATACACTGGCAATTTTGCTAATTTTCCCACTTACAAAGAATGGAGAGGTCCTTAGACATCTCTTTGCTCTTGGTCATGGTGAAGAGGTTGGAGTGTAATTGATTGTGTGGACAGGTGTCTTATACACAGGTACTGAGTTCAAAGAGGTGCAGGTACTGTAGGTGAATGGAGGTTTTTATGATTTATCCTCAGAACCTCTCTTCTTTCCCAGACCAAAATAACAGCGCCGGACCTCTAGTTTCTAAAGGATTGGTATTTTATTTAGCAGAGGAAGATGTTTTTCATGTGACATGCACAATTCATCAGTTCCATAACACACATACAAAACAGGTGGGCTATATTCTAAAAAAGAACCACTTAGTCTGCACGTGGGTGTCACGGATGGCGCCACAGCCCGTGGGACGGGCTGCAGGCACGTTCGTTCCCTGACCCTCTCTCCGGTACCGGGGGTGAGTGGCCTCGCGCTCAATGAGCTGGGCTGTAGGTGCACTCGTCCCCCGGAGGTTAGGTACTCACCCGACCACGCTCCCTAGGGCGCGTACCTGCTCCCTAGGGCGCGCGTGTGCCGGCTTTCTCAGATTTAAAGGGCCAGCGCAGCGGTAATTGACAGTTGCTGGCCGCTGACCCTATATATTGGCTCCTCCGGCAGTCCTCTGCCAGATCTTTAGTGCCCTTGGAGCCTACTGAGAAAGCATATTATCTTGTCTTGTGATTGCTGTGTACCATACCTCCTTGCTACCATCCTACGACCACGAACCTCTGCCGCCTGCCCTGACCTACCGCCTGTTCCCGACTACGACTCAGCCTTACGATTTTGTACCACGCTTACCCTTGGCCGCCACCGCAAGCAAGTCCCGCCAGTGGAAGCGACCTGGTAGTTTCCTGCCACAGCAAGTCCATTCCGCTTTGCGGCGGGCTCTAGTGAAAACCGAGATCTACTTAGACTCCGCACCCTGGTGTGGGCTTTCACCATCGCTTGCAGTGGTCCAGCGGATCCACTACTGCTACCGTTACAGTGGGAAGTGTGTATTTTTGTACAAACAAATGCATACAGTATATATTGAAAACCTTATTACACAAAAAAGATTTCTTTACCTATCCAGTGTAATGTGGTAGCTGGGAAGGTCCTTACATCCCAACTAGGGTTTACATCCCAACTAGATTTCTGGCATCCACCAGGGAAAGAAATAATAAGTGACATGTCACCAAGGTTACCTGGCCTTGGTGAGATAGAAACTGTTTGTTTGTGTTGTGTCAGCAACAGTAAGTGGTTGACATCTGTTTACCAATATTATGGTTGCTCCAGCTGAAACCCCGGACAGTTTTTTTTTATCAAGAGTATACAAAGTGTTGGGTGGGTGTCTACTTCCCATGTTCCAGGCCAAGCTTTGGCTGGCTTTTGTAAGTCGGCAAGTCAGCTGATTAGGGAGATCTGACATAAAGGACAAGGAACTTGGCCTGAAGAGCATCTCACTGGAGATAACCAAGATCTCACATAGAACTGCTTGCTGACCAGGTGTAGTGAGGGTAACTGCACTGTGTATCCAGTGCTCAGATGAGCAGGTGTTTTATTTGTTTACCGTTCTTTACCTGTTGTGCTAAAGCACAGGAGGAACCTTGTTGGGACCAAAGCAACCTGCCTGTTTCTCTGTCTGCATGGACTGCGATCGTGAGAGCGGCACCCACTTACAACAGTTATAAACATGCTTAAAATAATAATTCTGAATAAAATTATCAGAGGGAGTTTCTATTGTGAATATATTTTATGATCACTGGTATTTTGTGTTATTTTGTGGCTATTTAAATTATCTTAGTAAAATATAAGTCACTGCTTATGTATTTGTGGAGTATGGTTGTTAAATATGACTATTACGACTAATATGAATATTTAATCAAGCCGATGGGCTGAAAAATCACATGACTGAAAACATACAGTGTCAGCGTTCAAATATAAATAGATGTTAATATGACATGGACTTCTCTTATAGCTCTATCACTGTCTCATATTTACTAAAAATTCATGACTGATGGGATTTAAAGGCTAAAGAAAGAAACAGAATCCAACCGGTATTTTGTATATGCCGCGTGGAAACACCCTTAAGGAGAGTGCAGTATGGTCTCCATCATGCTTTTCTGATATGTGTCGGGGCACTCTGTGTAGCAAAAATGTTTTCTTTATATTTACACGGTGACCATTCATGCGTTTGTGTACTTGCCGTATTGTGCGGCCGACATATTGTTTGTTGCAACAAGTAAATGACATAATTGCTATTACAATTTAGGGAATGTTTGATTGTGAATGATTGGCCTGTTTTGTGTGATACAAAATTCTTACAGCCTGCTCCCATCATAATAGGCCAATCATTCACGATCAAGCATTCCCTAAATTGTAATAGCAATTACAGTGGTGGCCAAAAGTATTGGCACCCCTGCAATTCTGTCAGATAATAATCAGTTTCTTCCTGAAAATTATTGCAATCACAAATTCTCTGGTATCAATATATTCATTTATTTTGCTAGCAATGAAAAAAACACAAAAGGGAATGAAACAAAATCAAATCATTGATCATTCACACAAAACGCCAAAAAATGGGGCGGACAAAAGTATTGGCACCCTCAGCCTAATACTTGTACACAACCTTTAGCCAAAATAACTGCGAGCAACCGCTTCCGGTAACCATCAATGAGTTTCTTACAATGCTCTGCTGGAATTTTAGACTATTCTTTTTTTGGGGCAACTGCTCTAGGTCCCTGAGATTTGTAGGGTGCCTTTCCCTTCCAAACTGCCATTTTGAATCTCTCCACGGGTGTTCTATGGGATCGGGTCGGGACTCATTGCTGCCACTTTAGAAGTCTCCAGTGTTTCTCTCAAACCTTTTTTCTAGTTCTTTTGAAGTGTATTTGGGTCATTGTCCTGCTGGAAGACCCATCACCTCTGAGGGAGACCCAGCTTTCTCACACTGGGCCCTACATTATGCTGCAAAATTTGTTGGTAGTCTTCAGACTTCCTATGTCATGCACACGGTTCAAGCAGTCCAGTGCCAGAGCAGGCAAAGAAACCCCCAAAACATCAGGGAACCTCCGCCATGTTTGACTGTAGGGACCGTGTTCTTTTTTTAAATTTGCCTCTTTTTTTTCCTGTAAAACTCTATGTTGATGCCTTTTCCCAAAAAAGCTCTACTTTTTTTTCTCATCTGACCAGAGAACATTCTTGCAAAACGTTTTAGGCTTTCTCAGGTAAGTTTGGGCAAACTCCAGCCTGGCTTTTTTATGTCTCGGGGTAAGAAGTGGGGTCTTCCTGCGTACCTACCATACAGTCCCTTTTCATTCAGACACCGACGGGTAGTACGGGTTGACACTGTTGTACCCTCGACTGCAGGGGAAGCTTGAACTTGTTTGGATGTTAGTCGAGGTTCTTTTATCCACCATTCCGCACAATCTTGCGTTGAAATCTCTCGTCAATTTTTCTTTTCCATCCCATCTAGGGGGGTTAGCCACAGTGCAATGGGCTTTACATCTAGGGAGGTTAGCCCAGTGGCCATGGGCTTTTACATCTAGGAGGTTAGCCACAGTGCCATGGGCTTTACATCTAGAGAGGTTTGCCACAGTGCCCTGGGCTTTACATCTAGGAGGTTAGCCACAATGCCAATGGGCTTTAAAATCTAGGGAGTTAGCCACAGTGCCCTGGACTTTACATCTAGGGAGGTTAGCCACAGTGCCATAAAGGGAAAGGGTTTGCCACAGTGCCATGGGCTTTACATCTAGGGAGGTTAGCCACTGTGCCAAAGGGAGGTTAGCCACAGTGCCATGGGCTTTACATCTAGGGAGGTTAGCCACAGTGCCATGGGCTTCACATCTAGGGGGGTTAGCCACAGTGCCATGGGGTTCAAAATCTAGGGAGGTTAGCCACAGTGCCATGGGCTTACATCTAGGGAGGTTAGCCACAGTGCCATGGGCTTTACATCTAGGGAGGTTATCCACATGCCATGGGCTTTAAAAATCTGGGAGGTTACCACAGTGCCATGGGCATTTACATCTAGGGAGGTTAGCCACAGTGCCATGGGCTTTTCACTTCTTGATGAAACGCGCACGGTAGACCAGGAAAAATTTAGGTTTTTGGAGATGGACTTGTGCCTTGGGGATTGCTCATGCTGGGAAAATATTAATACCAAAGAATTGTGATTCCAATCATTTTCAGGAAGAAACTGAGTATGATCTGACAGAATTGCAGGGGTGCCAATACTTTTGGCCACCACTGTATGTCATTTACTTGTTGCAACAATATTTCCATTTATCCTTCAATAGAGTTTTCTGTCGAGTACCCACAAAAACACTGAATTTCAGGAAGGCTAATTTTATTCTGCTTAGGGAGGCCCTAAACTGTATTGAATGGGACAAGGTGCTTAAACATAGCAGAACAAATAATAAATGGGAGATCTTTAAAAACATCTTAAGCGCCCACTGTGAGAGGTACATATCTTATAGAAATAAAATAATTAGAAACAGGAAAAACCCAATGTGGATCAACAGAGATGTAAAGGAGGCAAAAAAATAACAAAAATAAAGTGTTTCAGCTACTAAAACAGGAAGGCAGTGAAGAAGCACTAAAAAACTATAAGAAAAAAATTAAATATGTAAAGTAATGATAAAGGCAGCAAAGCTGGAGACAGAAAGGGAGATTGCCAAAGAGAGTAAAACTAACCCCACAATTTTTTTTAACTATAAAAATAGTAAAAAGATTAAAACAGAAAATGTTGGCCCTTTGAAAAGGAGCTATAGCAACCAGTGCTGACAGCCTATCATGAGAGATTGAACAGGTCTGTAGCTATAGCGACCTGGGGAGCTGTGAGCCCAACAAGAGGGGTATTCAGAAACGGCCCTTTAAAAACATATTTCAAAAGTGACGGATATAAATATTGCAAAGTACTTGTTTTGAAGATCTTTAACATAAAAAGCTTCTTGTTAAGAAAAACCTTTTTAAGGGATCATCATGTTCAGCTGCGTTTGGGGGTGTGGGGGGTATTCCACCCTTGGATTCGTCCTTTGGGTTTAAACGGGTTTGGGACATCAAAACATGGCACTTTGAAAAGATTTTTTAAAGGGAAAAATTTTCATCAAATTTTTTTGTTTTTTTATTGATGAAAAAGTTTTTGTGTTAATTTTTGTCTAATTTTTACATATTTATATCTTTCATTCAATTTGTGGGAAATAAAAAAAATGCTAATCTTTTTTAAGGGTTTCCCCCAACCCTTTGCCAAAAGAGGGGGGCCATCCAAGATAAAAAATTTTGGTCCCTGTACAAAAAACCTGTTTAAAAGCATTGGTGAATGTGGGTGGTTGGTGGGACCCACTTTCCCCCCCCTCCCCCGTGTGCATAAGGGGGGGAGGGGGATTGAATCACCATTTTGTTGGTGCTAAGGACCCATAAAGCTGTTGTGTATCCCTGCAAAAAAGAATAACCAAATGAAATTTGATTCATTTTGGGGTTTTTCACACAGCGTCTTTTACTCCAGTAACTCGCTTTTCAATCATGTTTTTATCTGTCTGTCAGTCCCCAAAAAGACCCAAAACTATCGAATAAATCGTGGATTTTACATTCTATTTAGTAGAAAAACCATGACTTAAAACGAGTGATGGCGATCGCGTCTCACGCGTTTTTCATCTGTTCCCGGGAAATTTTATTTAAATTTTT
>JAODAL010052072.1:0-26230 GCA_025379985.1 Phyllomedusa bahiana
GTCAGCGTCGGGCGGCAGAGGCCCCTTTGGGCGGGCCCCAGGGCCCGGATTACGCACGGTCGGAGATAGGGATCCTCTGGACCACCGCAAGCGATGGTGTAAGCCACGGCAGGGAGCGGAATCTAAGTAGGTCCCGGTTTTCGCTGCAAAGCGGGATGGACTTGCTGCGACGGGAGTCTACCAGGTCGCTACCCCTGGCGTGACTTGCTTGCGGAGGCAGCCGAAGTGTAGCATGGTACAAAATCGTCAGGCAGGCTCGAAGTTGGGGACAGGCAGGAGGTCAGGACAAGCGGCTATGGTTCGTGGTCGTGGACAGGCAGAAGGTCAGGGCAGGCGGCAAGATTCGTGGTCGAGGAACGGAAGCAACTGGTACAGTACACGGTAAATCAGAACAAGGCTAGGAATGCTTTCTCTATAGGCTAAATGGCACTAAAGATCCGGCACAAGACTCGGGAAGGGGCAAGTTTAAAAATAAGGCAGTGACCGGCAATACCCAATTACCGGTGTACTGGTCCTTTAAATTTCACAGAGCCGGCGAGTGCGCGCCCTAGGGAGCGGGAACGCGTGCGCCGGGAGACTGGAGCTATATGTGAGACAGATATATATGTGATTTCATATTAAATCACATTGCTATTTCTTAGATTCGTGTTTGGGTCTATCTAAGGTCCGACAGATGGATCCAAACACGCATCTAAAAGCGTATGTTCACACAGACCCAACACACCGTGTGAACATACCCTTACACTCTCCACTTTTACCGTCTACGCTCGCGGTAGCCCAGAGGATCCACAATACCCAGCTATGATTGTTACAGTATGCACTGACCCATTATATTCGTTACAGTACATACTGACCTTCCAGACTACCGTGACACACCAAGGCATTGGTGATAAGGATAGATTTTCTTACATACCAACTATTAGCTTATCTTGGCAGTATGGGAAAGGAGCTGGGAAGCTCACTGCACCCTCTATTGGTTGTAACAAATCCTCAATTTACTTCTGATTCACTGAATCTTTGAGAAGCAAAAAAGAATATTAGTCAAGCCAATATCGCTCATCTACATACGACCGTTTCGGGGTTTTGCCCCTCATCAGTATAGAGCATGTGTAATGCCTTGTGATATGCAGATGCTTAGTAGTGGGCTAAAAGGCAATCAAAACACTACACACCTTAACTGGTGCCAGTCAAGCCAGTATTGCTCTGCTCTACACTGATGAGGGGCAAAACCCCGAAACGGTCGTATGTAGATGAACAATATTGGCTTGACTAATATTCCTTTTTGCTTCTCAAAGATTCAGTGAATCAGAAGTAAATTGAGGATTTGTTACAACCAATAGAGGGCGCACTGAGCTTCCCAGCTCCTTTCCCATAATGCCTTGTGATATGCAGATGCTTAGTAGTGGGCTAAAAGGCAATCAAAACACTACACACCTTAACTGGTGCTCTCCTCAAGGAGATATGTTCCCCTTTTCTTAGCAACTCTTAGCTTGAAAGACTTAAAGGAGTTGTCTCATTAATAGCTTTCAGCCTCTGTCTGTGAATGGGAGTTGAATTGAGGGGCGTGCTAGCTTGTCTGCCTCTTCTCCTCCCTCTCCCCCCCTCCCCTCAGCACACAGGCAGCAGGGGGATTGCTGCCAGTTAACCCTGTGTGTGCCTGCCTAGAGAGGTCTATGATTGCTAATAGCAGAGGGGATGCAAGTGTTCCTATACCCTCTGCTTAGCTTACATATCTCCACATCTCCAGCAACAACAAACAAACCCTCTCAGAACAGAGGCAGGGAAGCTGCAAAGTGTTACTCAGGATGTGTCCCTAGTACAGCACAGCATGAACTGTTCACAATCTGTATAGTATTATTATAGTTACAGCTCCACAGACATCATGATTATAGTAACAAACAGGGTCACTGCTGTCACATCTATTGATCAGCCTAATCTCTGCTCAATCTGTGTAGAGAGCAGGAGGAAGCAGGCACACACAGGGTTAATCCAGGCAGCACGGACATAGAAGCCAGAGTCCTCCCTCCCCCCTCCCTGCACTACAGAAGCATTCTGTGCGGGAGGGGCTCTCTGCTCCGACCTGTCTTCAAAGGTGATGAGTCATTCAGACCTGACAGCCAGTAAGATAAGGATCAACAGGTCGGCTGCTATAGAAATTTGAGAAGGTGATGCACTCCTATGAACAGGGCTAGCTCAAAATCAGTAGGACATTTGTAATGAACATATATTGCAAAGCTGCTTGTTTTTTAAAGATCTTTTAATTAAAACCCAATCATTGTAGCGAGACAACCCCTTTAAGTAATTAAAGTTGGTTTTTGTATATATAAAGGTCAGCACTTCCAAAAATTATGAAATGAGTGGTGCAGATATACACTGCCATGCTGCAACCCAAATGTAAACACACAGAAATGAATGAGCAGCACTCTGCAGACACCAAGAGACTGATAAACACTGTTTATATGAAATATTTCAAAGTGTGAATCTAGTATATATGAAAATCTGATGCTGTTATCGCACATTTTTGTTCATAACTGTGAGACCTCATCTGCCATTGTCAAGATGGCTTTAGTTCAAGTAGGGACCTATTCTATACAGACTTGCCTCTCTCCATGCCTCTCCAGGCCTCTGTACTTTTCAGTACGTAAGGGTCCCAGTTATACTCTGTTCTGGTTAAAATAGCCTAAAATGGATTGGTGGAGTGCAAAACCAAAATGGGGATAATCTGAAAAAGACAAAAAAGGTCTGCATATCTCACATGTGTGCATGTCGCTGACGTTTTACCACTCTTTGCTTTTATTGTTTTTGGCATTGAGTGCTGTACTGTTTGGCCAACATATGGCTAGTGCAAAACTGGAAAGTGTTCTCAGGATTGTGTGGATTCTAGTGTGTGGGTGCCCAATGAAAAGATCCTTGGGTGCCGTTTGTAAAGGATGAAGAACAAGGAAAGACTAGGGGCCCGTCCCCATGGCAGAAAGAAAATACCATTCGGATTATCCGACCGGCACTCGCTCTGTTTTGCGGCCGCTGGGGGACGGCTTTTCAAGGCGGTTTTTGGAGAAAAGCCCTCCCCCGTCGCATAGAAATTTCATATTCTGCCCGAAAACCAGGCGGGAGAATGAACATGTTCAATGTTTTTCGGACTGCCGGCGGTCTAAAAAAAGTCTGGCGGAAAATCCGTGCAGTGGGGACTGCTGCACTGATTTTTCATAGAGGTCCGCACTAAAGTTTGACAGACGGTTTACAGACGGCTTTCAAAACCGAAAACCGTCTGTAAAACCATCCAAAAACCTTTGCCGTGGGGACAAGGCCTAGAAGTCTTTTGCCGCTGGTGTACGCATCCACAACAAAACCATTATTCTGATAAAAATAGTCTGAGGACTGAAACATCCGATTCATGGAAAATAATGATGCCTGAGGAATTTTTAGAATATTCAATGATGCTGCGAGCTATGCCACCGGTAGTTGCACGGTTTCCCAAAGTGGTCAGGTTTTAGCCATACCAAGACAAACCACCCAACTGTGCAGCAGCAGATGGGGAAGGTGTTTGGTTGCAGAAGATCACATCTGTGTGACAACCGCAATAACACAAATTTTTAACTGTGCGGAAGAAAGGCCCGGAAATCTACTTCCATATCCTGCCAAGAAAATTAAAGGGGTGTCCTTAGAGTTGAAAAAGTTTGTTAGTTGCGGCATGGTTAAAAATGTTCATACTCCCAAAACTGTTATACTTGCTTCAGACGCTTCCGATCTCTCTACCCTCCTCCTTCTGTGTTAGACTCCAACGAAGCTTCACTGAGTTCGTATGGCGCTCCCGCCGTCCGAGACTTAAAAGGGAACTGCTGTCTAGGCCTAAGACAGAGGGGGGAGGTATATTACCTCGCCACCACCTACGCTAGGTTTTTGGACTTGATTCATAGTCCCCAGGATAAGCTCTGGGTGTATATTGCACAGACAATCTCTCCCCAGGCAATGATTTCTCTCCCATGGGCCCATAACCTGTCAACTCGAGATCCCAAATTCTTGTCCTTCAGTACATCCCATACATTCTCTATCATACTAAAATCTAAGGCTCCGGAACCATTTTTAGACTTATCAGGCCCCTTGTTTCCTATTTCGGATAACCATCTATTTCCCCTGGCCACTTCAGGGTGTCTTTCTTGGGGAGTTCTAAGTCCCGTCCTCTCCTCACAGTACAGATACATAATAGGGGTGCATTACTACCCCTTTCGGGTTTGTAAGACCATCCTCCTTCTTCAAGGTACCAGTTTGAATATCTGCAGCTTTGGCACTTCTTTACCTCTACTATTACAAAGAAAATCTCTCTCAGGGCACTTTCTCCTTTTGAGAGACTTTGTGTCGCTCCATCGCTCCCTAGGCATCTAATCTCCTTGATCTATCAGTGGCTAATCACCTCCACTTGTCAGGATCTTCCTCATTATTGTAAGGCTTTGGAGAGAGAGCTGCGGAGGACCTTTACTGTTGAACAATGGAGAAAGTACTTTTTTCTCACACACAAAGCAGTGATAGCCTGCAAAGCGCAGGAAACAAGTTATAAAATTTTATCTCGATGGTATAGAGTGCCGACTCTGCTTCATAAATGGTATCCTAATGTCCCAGACACCTGCTGGAGATGTAACCTAGAGGCAGGGTCTATGTCCCATATATGGTGGGGGTGCCCAGTCTTGCAGCCCTTCTGGAAAAAGGTCCTTCAGGCTATTTCGGACTGTTGCGGGACCTCTATTCCGGATTGTCCGGAAGCAGTTCTTTTATTTATGGTCCTCTTTTTGTAATCTTCCTACAAAAAATCCTTAGCTAGACATCTTTTACAGGCAGCAAAGACGGTAATCAGGACCACTTAGATTTTGTGACGTTCAGAGATCTAGTCCGCCGTGGGTGGAGAGTCTGTTGGGCTCCACCTCCCAGTTGTGGACATATTATGTTTTTTATATTACTAGGTTATTAATGGTCAGAGTATTGAAGGCCTATGTGATGATTTGTTACCCACAGATTTGTCTCCCATATCTACATTATAGTGCCTCTGTTCATTTTATGCTTGTATGTTTATCATATGTTTATAGATAAAAAATTGTTCCAATAAAAATCTATTATAAGAAAAAAAAAAAGAAAAAAGGGAACATACCTCCCGGACGCTTATGTTCAGTCACAGCGGCCGTCCCGTTCATCTCGTTCATTGTTCACGTGACAGTGCACGTGACTGCTGTGGCCTGTGATTGGCTGTACCTGTCACGTGAACAAAGAACGTTCACAGATACAGCAGAGATGAACGGAATGGCCACCGTGACGGAACGGGAGCATCTGGCATCTTCTATTTTTAACCATTGCCTGACAGAATAACAAGCTTTTTCAACTCTTGGAACACTGCTTTAATGGATCATTGCAAAAGGAATTGTGACATAGTGCAAGAAGATGAGTCCCTTTTGTCAGAAGGCACTCAATTTAACATCAAACTTAGTGTTGTAGCGCTATTTGCTGTGACCAATAACTTTTTTATTTTGCTATCTATGAACCTAAATGAGGGCATGTTTTTAGAGGGCTGAAGTGGAGTCTGTATTGGTACTGTTTTGCAACTTATGCGACTTTCTGATCATTTAGCATTCCAATTTGCATTATTCTGTTGAAAGTAGGCACTACCTTTAGGAAATACTGTGCCCATGAATGGGTCTACTTGGTCTACAGTAGATTAATATTTAGGTAGGAGGCAGGTGTCAAAGAAATAACCACATGAATGCTGGGATCCATCATTTCACACTTGTGTTGCCTTCTTCCTATAATCCGGATGCCATCTCCCCGTAGGTAAGTAATTCATCATGATTCATCAAACAAGGCCTCCTTTTTCCACTGCTTTATGATCTAGTTTGGATGAGTCCATGCCCATTGTAGGTGCTTCGAGTTGTGGACAGGGGTTAGAATGGCATCTCTTACTGGTCTGCAGATATAAGCAGCCCCTATACACCAAGTTCTGATGCTCTGTGTGTTCTGACACCTTCCAGCTTCTGCTACAGTAGCTCTTCTGTGGGATTGGTTACCCCTTCATTCATATCTGTAAGCCTTGGAAGCCCATGACTCTGCTGCCAATTTATCAGTTTTCTTTCCTTGGACTAATTTCTGTAGGTACTAACCACTGCCTATTGGTAATACTCCACAAGAACCAACGCTTTGAAGCTGTTTGATCAAGTTGTCTTGCCCATGCCAAACTTGATCATATCTTTATGCCTGCCCATTTTACTCTTTCCTAGAAATGCACTTCAAGAACTGACTGTTCCCTGTTGCTGTCTCACATAGATCAACTGTTGGCAGGTGCAATTGTGACAAGATTGTCAATGTTTTTCATTTGGTTTCATTTGGTTTTAATGTTATGACTTATGGGCACTTTCACACTGTGCGGTTTTTAGGCTACATCGACACAGCACACAAAACCGATCGTCTTTTCGGCGGTTTTGGGATTCTAAAAACGCTGAAAATCCGACCGTTCAGCTAGCCCATAGACTTTAATAGAAAAAAAAACACCTGTAGTCTACACAGGTCATTTTTTTTCTGCTCGTTTTCTGGCGCCGGCGTATTTAGGAACTTGTTGCTACACACACTGGTGTTTTGAGTTTTGTTGTCAGTTTACTATAGATGCAAATGTATGGGCCGATGGCTAAAAAACGGGGAAAGACAGTGTTTTTTGCAAATACAGTGACAAAAACAGCGGTTGTGCATCGGAAACAAAATTGTCGACTTTCCAGCTGTTTTTGTCCGATGCTGTGTGGATCTAGCCTTAGGGTGCTTTCACGTGGTGCGTTTTTTTGTGCAGAAATGTACAGCATTAAAGGGTTTTGCCAAGAAGTGAGTTCCTCACCTAACAGGCTGATACTCACCTCTTGAGGTTTGAAAAAAGGGGTGTTTAAAAAAATAAGTACCTCCTCTGTGATGTCATCACTCCACCTCCCATGCACATTCCTCATACTCAGTCTCTGTAGTTGAGCAAACATTGTTTTGTTAATCCACAGAGGAGAACTCTATTGTGCACAAGCTATATGCGTTTTAGTTCTCCCTCTTATGTGCTCAGCCTCTGCATGTTTATTCAGATAATTACATTACAACCAGTGGATTCTCTATACAAAAGACACAGGATCTTTCTCCTCAGTCCCTTCAAAGCTTGTTCATGTTCCCTGTCATCAGATAAGAAGTGCAAACAATCCAAGCACAGTCAGATCAGCTCCTGGTCATGTCTAATGTAAATTCTCAGGAAACTAAGGGCACCTTAGTCAGGCTGCAGATCTCACAGGCTTCACTTTTTTAATGACATATATTTAGAAAAGTGATTAAGTACCCATTTTGAAGGATCCCACGTCAATATTAGATCGTGGCAAAACCCCTTTAATTGCTGTGCCTTTCTGCACAAAAAACGCTCTTGAAAAACGCATCAAAAATGCACATGCATTTTGGATGCGTTTTATGGATGCGTTTTTTTTGTGCAGAAAAGCACAGCAATTAATGCTGAACATTTCTGCACAAAAAAACGCACTGTGTGAACGCAACTTTAGTGTGGTTTTTCACTTGCAGTTTTGGTGCAGTTTTAACTGCGCTCCAATTAAACTTCATTATTACCAGCAAGCTTTTATAACTTACCTAAACTATTTGGAAAGTGAGTAATGGATTAGTGTGTTTGTAATCCACCAGACTTCAAACACAGTAATTGATTACTTACAGGAAACACCTGAACAATTTAGACAACTGAAAGAAGCTTGCTGGTAATAAGGGCAGTTTAATTGGAGCGCAGTAAAAACTGCACCAAAACTGCGCTGTGTGAAAGCACCCAAAGAAGCTTTCTGGTAATAAAGGCAATTTAATTTCAGTGCAGTAGGCAAATGAAAAACCACATCAAAACCGCACCGGTTGAAGGTCTCTAAGGCTGGGTTTTCACGTTGTTTTAGGGTATGTTCACATGATGTACTGCGGCGCATACTGGACGCGCTGCAGTACATTGTGTGTCGGGAGCTCATGCTAATATGCGCATACTCCCGCGTCGTGGGGGAGCTGTCAACCCGCCGGCCCCATTGACACACATTACTCGCGGCGCGTATTCGCTGCAAATAATTGACATGTCACTTATCTCCCCGCACATATAATACGATTGTATTGTACGAGCGGGAAGAAGAGGGATAATCCTTGCTGCAAGCATTTTTGTTGAATGCAGGTGGTTTTGTAATTAACTTTAGTTACTTTAGGCTGAGTTCTTAGGGTGCTTTCACACTGCGTTTTTGATGCGTTTTATCAATGCGTTTTGTGCAGGAGGGGAGGTCAGGCATGACATTTTAATTTGTGATTTCTCACCTCTTTCTATAGTATCACTCATTGCAGAGGGTCTCACAAGGAAACCTTATATGTTTTATGTCCATCGGATTGGGGATGACTGCCCAAGTGGGATGTTTTGGATCCCTTATTGGAGTTAGTAAATCACTGTATATATAAGGTTCCCCTGTTAATAGGTGGTGTTCCACCAGACTTGATAATAGAAAAGGAGTTATTCCTTCACAATTAGAAAGGGATAAATTGAGAGGTTAGAAATCAGGTTTTTAAATATTGTGTATCAAGGTTAAGTGTTATACATAATAAAAGTTAATTTTTAGTGTTTTATAGATTGAGAACTGATAGAGTTTAAGTTTGCCTATGGCAAAATAGTAAATATAGTTTTGTGCAGGAAGGCACAGCAATTAATGCTGTACATTGCTACACAGAAATCGCGGCAAAAATTGTGGTAAAAAACACGATTTTACCGCGATTTTTGCCGCAAATTTACTGCGATTTTTGTGCAGCAATGTACAGCATTAATTGCTGTGCCGTCCTATATAAAAAACGCATTGAAAAAATGCCTCAAAAAGGCACCAAAAACGCACCGTGTTAAAGCACCTTTAGGTTGCAGTTGAAAAAAATGCAACAAAAAACCCAATTTCACCTGTGTTCCAAATTAGTTTATCGCAAAACCACCTGCATTTCCTTCTGTGCTGCTATGTTACAAGACGTACGCAGAGTGGGGTAAAAACGCTTTTGACAGATTTATAGGAACAAATCCGCATAAAAAACCTATTGCTGATACGAAGCTGAAGTTGGTTTCTTATTCGGTAGTTTCTTATTCGGGCTGAAGTTGGTTTCTTATTCACCAGTTTCTTATTCGCTGCAAAATATTTTTTTGTTTTTTAAGAGGATAATAAATAGAATAACTTATCAACCCTTAAAAATTCAATACAGGGATATGGACCAAGGACAAACCAGTTGAAACAACCCGGTAAACCCAAACAGCTGGAAAAAAAGGGGAAATCAAAGCAGAAACCAAAAAAAACAAAATTTTTAAAAGGGTTAAAGGGTTTTTGGGCCCAACTGACCCCACACTGTTTATAAACCCAAAGACATATACCACACATCAAATTCAGTTTTTTCCCAGCCGGGCCCCAAATTTTTTTCGGGGCACAAAAACCCGGGAATCAAAGTGGGCAGACGGTCATTTTTCACTGTTTGAATAAGTAACGGGGTTTTTTGGGGGGTTAAAAATGGTTTTTGGGCCACTGTTCCCACACTGCCAATTTTTAAAGAGGGATCCCCCACATAAAATTTCAGTTTAACCCAGCCGGGCCCAAAAAAATTGATTCTGGGCATTTAAAAATGGCATAAAAAGTGGGAGAGGGTTCATTTTTTCACTGATTTGAAAAAAGGTAACTGCTTTTTTTAAAAGGGGTTTTTAAATTGGTTTGGGCCACTGATCCCACACTGCCTTCATCCCAGAGGGGATACCCCACATAAAATTTCAGTTTACTTCAGCCTGGCCCAAAAGTGATTCTGGGCACTTAAAACTGGCAAAAAGTGGGCGACGGTAAGTTTTCATGTTTTTGGGAAAAAGGGTTAATGGTTTTTTTAAAAAGGTTTTTAAATTTTGGCTTTGGGTCACTGACCCCACACTGCCTATACTAAGGGGTTTTGCCCCCATCAAATTCACTTTACCCACCTGGCCCAAATTGTTTCGGGCACAAAAAACTGGCTAAAGGGGGCCCAGCGGTCTTTTTAAATGTTTGAATAAGAAACTGGTTTTTTTTTAAAAGGGTTTAAAATGGCTTTGGGCCCAAGATACCACACTGCCTTTCAAACTATGGGGGTTGCCCCAAAATCAAATCATTTTTACTCCAGGGGGGCCCCCAAAGTGTTTCTGGGCATTTAAAACTGGCATAAAAGTGGGGTTTGGCAGTTTTCATTTGATTTAAAAATTTTAAAGTATCTGGGGGTTTTTAAAAGGGGTTTAAAAATGGCTTTGGGCCTTGTTAAAAACACGGCCTTCATACCAAGGGGGGATCCCCCACATAAAATTCAGTTTATTTTCGTGGCCCAAATGTTTTCGGGGGCACTAAAACTGGCAAAAAAGTGGGCAACGGTTTTTTTTCACTGATTTGAAAAAGGGAAAACGGTTTTTTTAAAGGGGGTTTTTAAAATGGTTTAGGGTTCCCCTTACCCACACTGCCATATACTAAGGGGGGAGGGCCCCAAAAAAAAATTTCCCATTTTTACTCCAGCCGGGCCCCAAAAGGGTTTTTCCCTGGGCCCCTAAAATTTGGCATCAAAGGGGGCAGAGGGTTCATTTTTTCACTGATTTGAATAAGTAACGGGTTTTTTTTTTTTTTAAAGGGGTTTTAAATGGTTTTGGGGCCCATGATCCCACACTCCATCATCCCCAAAAGGGGAACCCCCATAAAATTTCCCTTTTTTACCCACCCGGGGGGGGGGGGGGGGGGGGGCCCAAAGGGGATTTGGGCATTTAAACGGGCTTTCAAAGGGGGCAAAACGGGAAAGTTTTCTTGATTTGTATAATTTAAACTGGTGTTTTTTAAAGGGTTACATGACTTTGGGCCACTTTGGGGTACACGACAAAACACCAAGAGGGAGGCCCCACATAAAAATTTTGTTTAGTTAAACCCTCCCCCAAAATAGTTTAGATATTACAGTCATTTTAAAAGTGTTTAAAAAGCAGGCGAGTTTGGGCAGCAGAATGAGGAATTCCAGTCCCCTTTTAATGGGTTTTTCCCCTGATGTTGACTTTAAAGGGGGCGACATCCCCAAACACCCCCAACACCAGTTTTTTGTTCATTTTGCGTCAAACCCATTTTTTAACCCCAAATTTTGTTGTAACGGGAACGGGAAACACCAAAACTAGGGGCATTCCCCCCCCGGGGAAAAAACACTTTTAATGTCCCCTAAACTTTTGGTGAAACTGTGCCCCCCCGTTGCAAAATTTTCCCCTATTGAGGCGCCTTTACATATGTTAGGCGCCCCCCCGGAAAATGATCCTCGATAGGACGGCAAACCATTGCTACCAATAAAAAACTTGTGCCGGTTTTTGATAAATGCCCCTTTTTTTTTTAAGAAATTGTGCCCTTTTTTGATACCTTTTCCCCCTTTTTTGTTTCTTTTCCCCCCTTTTTTTAAATACAATGCCCCCTTTTTTGATACGATGTAATTGTGGGCCCGCTTTAAGTAATCTATCAACCCTTTTACCGGGCCCCAATTTTTAAAAATTTTTCGGACATTCGGGCCCTCACTTTACATGGTTTTAAATTTTGCGCCAAAAACGGGCCCATAGAAACGCCATTTTCGGACTTTTTCCCCTTAATGGCGACGGTTTCTACTTATTTTTAATAAAACATGCTCTGTGCCCGGAAAATCGTCAAAAATTTTCCCTGTTTAATTGGATTGGATAAAGTTTTTTCCCATGAAAATGAGGGGGCCCAATGATGGGTAATGTTAATGCCCAAGACTAAAATTTGCCCAAATGGTTTTTTTCCCCCTCCACAGAAGGGTTAGGGCCCCATTTTTAAAACCCTGAACCCAAAAACAAAAGTGTGAACATGTTTTCAAGGTTTGAAATGATCTAATTAAATATATAAAAAAAAATCTGGGGTTTTTTTATTTTTACTTAGGCCCTTCTGTCCTGAAATTGCCCGGGGGGAAAAAATTTGGATTTCCCACCTGTCGGGAAAAAAACGAGGGGGGAATTTTGGTTTAGACTTTTCCCGGCATTATTTGCTCAGGGGAAAAAAGCATTTTTTTTAAACTTTAAAGGGGGCAAACATTATAAAACCGGGCCCCTTTAAACCCCTTTTTTCCCGGCGTATCCTTCGCCCCCCCCCGTCCCAAACCCGGGTGTCGGACGAAAGGGGGGTGTTTTTTGGGCGCAGGCCGGGCCCCACTTTCGGATGGCCTCACATAAAGGGTTTGGGAAGGGGCGGGGTGTGGGGCCGTTCCGGGGGGGGAAACGCGGCTTTCTCGAAAACTCCGAGGCATGTACGTTTGGGTGGTCGGCAAAGTGCAGGCATTGCAGCACTGCCGTTTCCGAGAGGGGGACCTGGTTGATTCTGGTTTTAAAGGGATAAAAAGCGAAACAAACTTTGAGAGGAAAATAGAAAAAAAGGACGAAAAGAAAAATCTCGGCGCTCAGCTTTGTGGCATGGAGTTGTTTCCCGGGAAAAATGCCTTTTTTAAAAGTAAAAACTTTATCAGAAAAAGATTTCAAACCTTAAAAAAAAAAGAAAAAAAAAAAAAAATCCTTTAAAAAAATCCAGAAACGGCGCCCCAAACAGGAATTGGATTTTTGGAAATTACCGGAAATACGAAATTTAAAATTTTTAAAGCGCTTCTCTTTGGGTCGGCAGAAACCGGCCATCAGAATGGGAGGGGACAGGGCCCCATTATAACCTATGGAAAATTTAGGCCCAATCAAAATCAAAGGTGGGACATTTTCAAAAATAAATTTAAAAAAGCAAAAAAGGGACCCTTTTTTTGTTGAAAAAAAGCGGGGGGCTTGGCTATCCGGGCCCAATCAGAGCGTGAGTTTACTTGTCCCATTGTGGGCAATGGAGAATGGGGGAAATTTGAAATCTCAGCGCTCAGCCCCGGGGGGCATGGAGTAGAATAAAAAATAAAAATTTTTTATTAAGTGTAAAATTTTTATCTGAAAAGAGCTGAAAACCTTCTAAAAAACAAAAATCAATAAAATCCCTAACAATGCGTTTTTCCCCGGGGTACCGGCGTTTACAAAAGGGAAATTTGGGCGATTTTTTAAAAAATTTCCCGGGGAAATTCAGAAAATTAAAAATTTTTGAAAGCGCTTCCCCTTTGGTCGGAAGAAACCCCCCAATCAAAAATAAAAGTAGGAGCAAAAAAGGGACCATTATAAGCTATGGAAAAGAAAGGAAACCAATAAAATTTTTTAAAAAAGGGCGACATTTAAAAATTTCAGAAAAAAAAAAGGCAAAAAAAGACTGTTTGGGTTGGGCCCAGGGGCAGATATGAATCCACCAATAATGTGTGGGGTCTATTTTGAGTGGAGCAAGAAGGGCGCGATAGAAGGGCCCCCCTAAAATTTAATTTACTGTCTAGGGGGAAATTTTTTCCGGACTTTTTTTTGGGGTTGGGGGAAGAGGGGCTCGTCCACTTACCCAAATCAGCGGTTTTTAGCCCCTTTCTCATAGAGTTTTTTGGGGGGAAAAGAAATGCAGGGAGTTTCTGTTTGTGTTTGGTAAAAAAAGAGGGGGGTTTAAAATTTGGGGCCCAAAGGGTGAGCGAGCGATGCTTCATGGGTTTTCTAATGAAAATTTTTAAAAAAAAAACTGTACGGGGCAAAATTTAAAATGATAAAACTCCCAAGTTGTCCCCCAATCTGGTAAAAAAATGAAAAAAAAAATTGGATTTTAAAACACAAAAAAAAATTTTTTTAAATTAAAATTTTTTTTATTTTTTTTTTTTGGGTTCCCCAAAGGTCAATATTTTGGGGGTTTTGTAAAAAAAAATAAAGAAAAAAAAAAAAAATTTTATTAAATTAAATATTTTTTTGTTTTAAACCCTAAAAGTAAAGCGCTGCTTTGCCCTGGATTTTTCCCCGGGGCGCCCCCCGGGCCCCCCCAAAATCCCCACATCGCCCATTCCCCGGCCCCTTTCCCATGCCCAGGCGTTTCTGAAATGGGCAAACGTGCCCCTTTAACACGCCCCCTCGTCCGACGCGGATTTCGGGAGGGTTTGGGGGCGCGGGATACCCCAGAAACAGGCGAAAAGCCCGTTCATGTCCCCCCTTAATTTTTAAAAGAAATTGCATTTTCCCCATTAAGCAAAATTAATGCTGAATAGTTTTACAACCAAATTAAGCCTCTGTTCCCCCCAGACAGGTGGAAGTCATTGTTTTTCTCCTGACAAAAAAAAAAGGAAAGAAGACATAAGTAAAAAAAAACCCCCAGATTTTTTTAAATATATTTAAAATTTAATTTTAAATAAAAACCCTTGAATACATTTTCACACTTTTGTTTTGGCTTCGGGTCATAACTGGACCCCCTAACACAATCTTTGGGGGGAAAAAATACCATTTGGGCAAATTGTAGTCCTTTGACTTCAAACATCCCCCATCAAAAAACCCCATCACTTTCATGGCAAGAAACTTTATCCAATCCTATTAAACGGAATTTATGACGACCTTCCACAGAGCATGACTATTCAAAGTAAAAAAAAAAAAACTTTTCTGCCGATTTAATGTCAACATCGGGGGAAAAAAAAACCCATTGAAGGAGCCCGGGAAATTCCGCCCATTTTTCTGCAGAGTTTTTAGCATTTTTTTTTTGTCTTTAATATGAGCTGTAATTTTCTAGAACTATTTTGGGGGAAATGAACTAAACTAATTTTGATGCGGGCCCCTCCCTCTTGGGGGAAATGTCATGTACCATCAGTGGCCCAAAGGGTCATGAAACCCCCTTGAAACCCATTTTCCTATTAATATTATTTAAAAAACTGCCTGTCGCCCATTTTAAAAAGGGACACTCCCCCGAAAGGGGGTTTTTGGAAAAACTAATATTCCTAAAAAAGGGGATTTATTAATTTTTGGGAAATTTTTTTGTTTTTTGGCAATTAAAAAAAACATTTAAAAAATTTATCCCTTTTTGTAACTGTGGGTTATAACTTTTTAGTTCAGCCGGGCAGAATAATCTCTTTTTAGGGTTTTTTTTGCTACTTGTCCCCTAAAGTGTAATTAAAAATTTAAAAAGACACGTGAAATTTTTTCCCATTGGTTTTACAGGAAAAAAAGTAAAAATATGCTTCAGCAGACATAATTAAAGATAAAAAAGTTTTAAAAAAAAAAATTTTTCTGCCCCGGGGGGGGGGGGGTGAGGGTTTCTTTAAACCTGTCAGGTAAGTCTATTTAAAAACCCCCAGCTGAAAGAAGAACCAAAAATCAAAAGTTCTCACTGCTGCTATCAGAGCCCAGACAAGTCAGGGGAAAAGGCAAACAAGTGCCTCACAAAATCGGGGGGTAATAAGGGGGAGGCGGGGAAGGGGGGGGAGCGGGCCGGGGGCGGGCCCCTCCCCCGGGCCCCTAGGTTTTTTGCTTTTGTACGGCGCGTAAGCGCCCTAAAAAAAAAGTGCAAGTCACTTTTTTCCCCCCCCGGCGGAAATTTGCCCACGGGGAAGAAAGGGGGAACCGGAATCCACTGTTCTTATGAGAACATTGGGTTTCCGTAATGACTCCGCGGGTTGGCGCCGTACTGAAGCGCAAAACCGGGGCCCCAGTACGGCGCCAATCCGCGGGGAAAATAAGCCGTGTGAACAAAGGGGCCTTTCCTAAAAGGAAAAAAAAAAAAAAACACCCCAAAACAAAAAAGCATAGAAAAGTTTTTTGTTTTCTTGACACTGGGTGGTATTGTTTCATATCATGAAAATTTAAAACCCAGAACTGCTTTTTGGGGCCCGGGTGAAACCCAAAAATGAATTTGTTGGGGCATCCTTCTTGTTATGAAAAAAGTTTTGGGGGCAGCGGCCCCAAAATTTAAATTTAAAAACCCTTTTAAAAAAAACCAGTTACTTATTCAAATCAGTGAAAATGACGGGCTTTTCCACTTTGATGCCCGGTTTTTGTGCCCAGAATTTACTTTGGGGGCCCGGCTGAACTTAAACTGAATTAGTTTTTGGGGGAACCCTCTTAGTATATGGCAGTGTGGGGATCAGTGGGGCCCCAAAACCATTTTTTAACCCCTTTAAAAAAAAACCCCGTTACTTATTTAATTTAGTGGAAAAAATGCCCGTCTGCCCCTTTTTAAAGCCGTTTTAGTGCCCAGAATTTACTTTGGGGCAGGGTGGGGGTAAACTAATTTGATGTAGGGTATCCCCCTTGGTTTTGGGAAAGGGAGTGTTGGGGTTCCCGTGGGGGCCCAAAACCATTTAACCCCTTTAAAAAAAAGCAGTTATTATTCAAATCAGTGGGAAAAATGCCCATCGGGCCCCTTTTTAAACCAGTTTTAAAAGCCCAGAATTTCTTTGGGCCAGGCGGACTTAAATGAATTTGATTGGGTATCCTTCTTTGGGGGGAAGGGAGTGTGGGGGTCATTGGGTCAAAAACCATTTTAAACCCTTTTTTAAAAAAAGCGTTACTTTTTCAAATCAGTGAAAAAGCCCGTCTGGGCCCCCCTTTGATGCCCGTTTTTTAAAAGCCCCAAAACACTTTGGGCCCGGGGTGAAGTAACTGAATTTGGGTGTGGGGTATTTCCCCCTTGGTATGATGGCAGTGTGGGATCAGTGGCCCAAAACCCCTTTTTAACCCCCTTTAAAAAAACTCCAGTTCTTATTCAAAACAGTGAAAAAAATGCCCCCTTGCCCCCTTTGATGCAAATTTTTGTGCCCCCAAAAATCACTTTGGGCCCGGCTGAGTAAAAAATGAAATTTTTATGTGGGGTATCCTTTGGGTTTGAAGGGGAGTTTTGGGATCGTGGCCCCAAAAAAATTGGGAACCCTTTGATAACCCCCATTTTTTATTCAAAACAGTGGAAAAAATGCCGGTCTGCCCCCTTGATGCCAAATTTAAATGCCCCGCATTCCCCTTGGGGGCCCGGGGTGAAGTAAACTGAATTTTTATGTGGGGGCATCCCTCCTTTTGGTATGAAGGGAGTGTTGGGGTCGGTGGCCCCAAAACCCTTTTAACCCTTTAAAAACCCCCCGTTTAAAATTTTTCAAAAACAGTGGGGCACTGTACGTCTGCCCAAATTTTTATGCCATTTAAATGCCCCGAATCAAATTTGGGCCCGGCTGGAAATAAACTGAATTTGATGTAGGGGGTATCCCCCCCTTGGTAGAGGCATGGGGATATTGGCCCCCCCCAAAAAAAAAAAAAAAAAAAAAAAAAAAAAAAAAAAAAGAAAAAAAGAAAAAAAAAAAAATAAATAACCAAAAAAATGTCAAGAAAAAAAAACAAAAAAAAAAAAAAAAAAAAAAAAAAAAAATATAAAAAAAAAAACAAACCCTTTAAAAAAAAAAAAAAAAAAACCAATTTTTCCTTTTTTTTCAAATTTGGTGAAAAATGGGGCCATTGTCCCCTTTGATGCCAGTTTCCCCGTGCCCAGAATTTAAATTTGGGGGGGGGGGGGCCCCCCGGCTGAGGGAAACCCGAAATTTGATGTGGGGCATCCCTCTTGGGGATTTTGGGGTTGGGGTCAGTGGCCCAAAGGGTTTTAACCCTTTTTTTTAAAAAACACCAGGGTTTCTTATTCAAAACCCGTGAAAACTGGGCCGTTGCCCACTTTGGGTGCCAGTTTTAGTGCCCGAATCAATTTTGGGCCCGGGTGAAGGGGAAACTAATTTTATGGGGGCATCCCTCTTGGTATGATGGCAGTGGGGGAATCAGTGGGCCCAAAACCATTTAAAAACCCCTTTTTTAAAAAAAAAACCCGTTATTTTCAAAAAGTGAAACTGCCCCTTCCCTTTTGGGCCCCACTTTTGAAAAACCCGTTTAAATGGGGGCCCAAAAAATTTTGGGGGTTTTGGGATCAATTTTTGGGCCCCAAAACCATTTAACCCCTTTTTAAAAAAACCCGTTTCAACATTGATTTCAGTCCATCGAAAAAGTAGGAGATGTTTAGGGGAAAACCAAAAAAGGGTCAGCAATAAAAAAAAGCTCTGCATTCGCGTTTACCCCCCCTTTTATACATTTACAACCGATTTCATCTCTCCCGGTTTAATTTAATATCCTAAAGGAAATTTGGGCCCAAATTTGTAAATTTCAAAGTAAATTTTTCTTTAAAAATTTTGCATTTAAAAAAAATTAACCCATTAACACAGATGATTGGATGACCACTCAGAGACACTATAATTTTTTTAATTTAGGTTTAAAACCCACCTCGGGTCAAAACGTTTCTTTTTTATTTGTTCTTGGGTTTGAAATTTTAAAATTTGAAAGTGATAGTTTGTAAGTGTCTTTGGGGAAATATGACCAAATGGGCCGAATGGGCATTTGGGGGGCCGGGGAAGGCTTTTTTTTGTGGAACCTAAATTTTGGGTTTCCCAACTCTTTCGGGCCCTGCTCCCAAAAACTATCACCCTTGGGAGCCTTCCCTTTACTGGGCCCCCCGTCTACCCCCTGACAAATTTTTCAAAGCACTTACCCCCTTCACGGGCCCCCTTGTATACATTCCCCCAACAATTTTCCTTTTTAACCCCCAAAATGCCCCGCCCTTTCTTTTTTTCTGCCTTTCGCCGGGTCATACTCTTCCCCTTAACCCTCTGCTGTCGCTTTTTATTTTTCCTGCCCTTCCCCGCTGGGAGGTGGGAAATTTTCCTAACCCCGGCCCTCCTTCCCTTTTCTGTATCCCCCCTTCCTCCCCCCTTCCTTGAAAAAATGCTAACATGCCGTAAACCCCTGTACGTTTTCCAGCCCCCTTTTAAAAGTGCCCGGGGGAATGCCCCATTTGTTTTTGGGAAAAAAAATCCATGCTGTTCATGACCTGTTTTTTTTCCAACCCCTCAACCCCGCTGGCCCAAACCCCCCCCCCCCCCCCGAAACATGGCTCCAGCACTTGACACCGCTTCCCCTTTCCCCCCTTCACCCATGGCGGCCTACACTTCACCCACACCCCCCGACCTAGAACAGGCCGGGTTTTAAGGGTCGGCTTTTTCCCCCTTCCAAAATGCACTTACCAGGTCATTCCCCCCGCAAAACCCCCCCTCACTTTCCCCTCTTTTTAATTTCCCCACCATTAGACTCTTTCGGCCCTTTTTCCCTCAAGGGGCGCGTTGTGTACAGACCCCCGGCTCACCCCGCCCAAATTTTTGGATAATTTCGCTGCCCGGCCCCTATTTTAAATTTTTCTGAAATTTCCCCACTCTCTCTGGGGGGATTTTAACACCCCATTGATGACCCCCGTCCCCCTTCTGCCTCTCATTTTTTCAAATGACCTTTCTTTTGGCCTCTTTTCAGTTTTTCTGACCCCTCCCCCCACAAAGGTTGGGGGAAATTCTTGATCTGGTCTTCTGTCCCCTCTCTCATCAAATTTTTTAAAAACCCCCAATTTTCCTTTGCCTCTCTGGGTCAAAACCTTATCTCTTTTTTCTTTCAATTCTACCCCTTTCTGGGGAAACCCCCTGCCCTTTACCCTTTCAGGGAAAAAATTTCCTCTCCATTAACACCCCGGAACTCATAGACAACCCTACGTCCTCACTGCCCCCCAAACTCCTCCCCCTCCTGTCCTGTCCTGGCTGTCAAACTTTTCAAAGAACCCCTCACAACCACCCGGCTTTTTGGCACCACTCAACACCCCCCCCCCGATCCCGAAAGCCGGCAGCCTTGGGACACACCTCAGACTCGGGTTCCGCAACGATGCTCCAGGTATGCTGAGGTTGTGGGAAAGTCGAAGCTAAAACCCTTCAGACTTTCTCCACTAAAAATTTATGCTCAGGAAATTATTAAAACCCCTTTAAAAGGGGAAAAAAAAAAATTTTCACCCCCCTATCTAAAACCCTTTCACAAAAAACCCCAAAAGCCCGTTTTGGGCACCATCCACTCCCATCCAGGCCAAAAACTCGGGGGCCCCCGGGCTTGACCTTGTTGGGTGGGACCGGCCACCCCACTTTAAAAAACAAAATTGACAGTAAACCCCGGGAAAAACATCTCTTCCCCAAACCCCAAGCCAAACCATCCTTTTCCCTTCCCCCCCATTTCCCCTAGTTTTCTCACTCTTGAAACCCCAAAGACGAAAAAGAAGTTTTTCCAGGGGTTTCCCCTTTTGATCGCCCCACCACCGCTCTTTGGGGACCCCCATTTCCCTTAAAACCCTTTTCCAGTCTTTTTTCTCCGCTATTTTCTCTCACCTTTTCTGCAAACTGAACCTTCCCTCCCCCTTGGGGTTTCCCAAACCTCCTTTTTAAAAAGGCTTTTCCCATAACTCCCCTACTAAAAAAAACCCTCCCTGGACCCATCCTGTGCTGCCAACTACCCCACCAGTCTTAACCTTCCCTTTTTTTCTCTAAAACTCCGGGAAAGCCTGGGTCCCCACTCTGCCTAATCCGCTATCTTCTGCTAACTCTCTTCTGGTTTCCCTTTCAATTTAGGGTTTTCCCCTCTTTACACTCCACAAAAATCTGCCTTTTAGGGGGTTAATTTTTTTTAATATTCCTAACCCCCTGCTAAATTTTCAGGGCAAATAACCCTTGTTGGTTCTTTTGGGTCTCTCTGCGCATTTACCGTTGATCACCCTCTTCTCCCCAGCATTTCCCCGCACCAAATTTGGGAAACCAGGCACTGCCCCTGGGTTTGGGTTTTTCCCACCTCTTGACCCCCCCTTTTTAAGTGTCTCTTTTTCAGGGTTTACTTCCCCCTCCCTCCCTCTTGCCGTAGGGGGCCCTCAGGGGTCGGGTTTTTGGTCCACTCCTCTTCCAATTTTTTACAGCCCCCCCTTGGCAAAAACCCTCAGTAGATTTGGCTTCCAAAATACCACCTCTCGCTGAGACATCAAATTTTACAAACCCCCTTCCCGAGACCCCCACTTTTGCCCCCGCTACAAAACACCAGTGACGCTGTTTCCCCTGTTTTCCCCGACATCATGTCCCCTCTCTAAACTCCCAAATTAAAACCCCACCAAAACCCAACTTCTTGTTTTTTCCCTTTTTTTCCCCCCAAAACCCAAACCCCAATCTGCTATTTCTCCTTTAGGGGTGTTTGGGACCACCATAACTCCTAAGGGAAACAGGCCCCATGTTTTGGGGGTTTTTTTTTTTAAAATCTGATCTTTACCTTCACCCCAATTATCCAATCCCCCTTTCCCGCTCCGGGCACCTTTTCAAACCCCAAGAAATCTCCCAAAACTGTCCCCTTTTTCACTGTGGAAACAACTCAAACTTCATTGTTTTCTCTTATTCAATTCCGTTTGACTACTGTAATCCTTGCTTTTCGGTCTCCCTCCTGTAAAAATCTCCCCCCCCAATCTATCCCGAATGCACAGCCAGGGGTTGGGTTTTTTTCTCCCGCCCCTAAAATGATGCCCTTTCCCGTGTCAAATCACGGCCCCCTGGTTGCCCCTCCGGGACGAATACAGCCCTAAAATAATCACTCTCACCCATAAGCTCTCCACAGTGCTGCAAACCCCATACTTTCCTTTCCCCATCTTTCTACCCCCCTGGGCCGGGTCCTTTTTCCCCTCGCTACGGACATCAAAAATTCAGACTACAATTTAATTCCCAAAACCCATGCCCGTCCTTTTAAAATTTTTTCAAGGCTCACCCATTCCCTGGAAAATCCTACCCCGTACCAAACAGGCACAAAAACCCGGCTTTGCCCGTTTTTTGGTGGGCCTGAAAAACATCTTTCAGGCAGGCCAAACCCAAAAACCCTAATTGTTTACCCTCACCTTCTATCAAAACACATTTGTCACTCCCTACACTAGGGGACTCACAGGACTTTTCTGGATATAGATTACAGTCTGGTGGCAGGTTTTACCAAATTTTTTTTGTTTAAAACCTCCCCATATTTTTAAAAAACATGGGTGGGCCTTTGTAAATTTAGCACTTCCCCCCCTTTTGTTTCCCCCAGGCACCCTCTTAGATTGTAAGCTCTTGCGAGCAGGGCCCTCACACCTTGTGTCTCACATGTAAGTAGCTTTCACTGTGTAATGTCTGTCTTTTGTCTGTAATTATACCCTCTACATTGTAAAGTGCTGCGAAATATGTTGGCGCTATATAAATAAAGATTATTATTATTTTATTATTAACCTCCCATCTGGGTAGGGGACCAATAAAACGTAACTTCCCTTTAAGTGGGCTAAGCAATCATTTACTTACCTAGGGATACAATCCCGCTACATCAACATCTTGTATACGACCTCAACTATCCCTCCCCTATTAACTTCTATAAAAGCTGACCTTAGCAGATGGGATAAAAAGGTTTTTCTCTTGGGTGGGGAGGGTGAACATCGTAAAGATGAATATCTTACCACGTCTTTTATACCTTTTCCAGACTATCCCACTTAAGTTTCCCTAAGACCTTCTTCCGGGGTATCAATAAACATCTTACGCACTTCATATGGGCTGGAAAGAACCAAGAATTGCAACAGACATTTTGATTCGATCCAAAATAAAGGGTGGGTTTTTGGCTTTCCCCGGACATCAAATCATACTATTGTAGCGCGGGCCGCCACCAGAGTGATAGACTGGTTCCACCATACGACAACAAAAATGTTGGGTTCAGATGGAAGGGGGCCAATAATCGGCTCCCCATTATCAGCTCTACCATGGACACTTTAATCTGTTGGGAACAGAATTAAAGCCACAAAAATACCTCTTGTTTCCAAATCACATCTTCTGTTCTCAGAGTGTATGGTCCAAAATATAGGCTATTCTTCCCAGACGGGCTCTTATCCCGATAAAAGGGAATAAGCCCTTTCAATATCTATTCCCACCTTGCTATATCAAAAAAGCCTCAAAGATCGAAACTCTCACATTACACGACTTTCTCAACCCCACCTCCTTTAAAGCTTATAAAACACTAATACCTTTTCGAGAAGAAACACCCAAACACGTGGTTACAGTATATGCAAATCAAACATTTTTACACTGTTAATAAAAAGAAACTAGATTTACATAGGGTTTTTTAACAGAATTTGAATCACTAGGTGCTCTTAAAAACCTCCAGCCCATTCATCTCTCAGATATATAACATGATAATTACTACCTTAACCCCATACAAACCCAAATTATCAAAATCGATGGGAGACAGAATTTAAAACGCTCATTTACTGATGAACGAATGGGAGAAAGAAAGGGATTTTAACACATAGGGCATCGGTATCTTGCCGAATCCAAGAAACAAATTTCAAAGTTCTGTCTAGATGGGATAGGGTACCAACCCTCCTTAATAAACTATATCCCTCAGTCCCATCATGTTGCTGGGGATGTGGGGAAACACAGGGATCAAATGACCCATATCTGGTGGGGGTGTATGGAGATCCCGTCTTTCTGGACCAGAAGTGATTGACATAATTAAATTAATCATGGGAATAACCTTGCAGAATGATCCCTCCGTGCTCCTTCTTTTTATTTTCCCGCAAAGCACCTATGCCCTAAAGGGAAGTCTCATGCTCTTTCTTTTAGTAGCAGCAAGGATTTGATCCCAAGACTTTGGGGATCCACCATAACCTCGTCGATCAAAATCCTGGTTTAGGGAGATTTTTCCATCTACAGAGAATGGAGGAACTCAGAGCAGATTATTCTCACCTCCTCGACAAGCACAATAGGACATGGAGGGATTTTGGGTCTCCTTCACATCTTCCCCTGAATACTCCAAACCCCATATAAGACCCTTTTTTTGTATCTTTTGGGGTCTTTCCTCTGACTAGAAATAGAATGAAGTTGTTGGGCCTGGGGGTCTTCCGCAGCAAATTAGTTGTTTTTATTTTTCTGTTTTAATGTAAGTTTGGATTTTGATGATATGTTTCAATTCTGACTAATCTTATTGCTAATCTGTAGACCACTTCACAATAATAGTACATTTTTTATATAACTTTTGGGTATTGGTTACCAATCCAGGAGCATTGTGTTATTTATGAGGTTATATTAAGCCATTTAAAAAAATTAATAGAAATTTTTTTATGTCTTTTCTATAGATGTGAATTTAAAAAGGGGACCGTTGCTTTTTTCTATTTTCTCTTGTAAATGCGTTGCATTTATTAAAAAATTATTCTTGAATATAAAAAACAAAAACCGTTCTTATTCAAATCAATGAAAATGTCCGTCTGCCCCCCTTTGATGCCAGTTTTAGTCCCGGAATCATTTTGGGAGGGTGGAGTAAATGAAATTTAGTGGGGCATCCCTCTTGGTATGATGGCAGTGTGGGACATGGCCCAAAGCCTTTAACCCTTTAAAAACACCAAAATTTCTTATTCAAATCGTGAAAACTGACCGTCGCCCCCTTGGCTATTTTATGCCAGAATCAATTTGGGCCAGGCTGAACTTAACTGAAATTGGGTGGGCCTTCTTGGTATGATGGCAGTGTGGGATCAGTGGCCCAAAACCTTTAAACCCCTTTAAAAACACCATTAATTAATTTTAAATCAGTGAAAACTTACCTTTTTGCCCCCCTTTTATGCCCGTTTTATCCCGAATCTTTTGGGGGGGCTGAATTTAAAAAGAATTTGAGTGGGGTATCTGTCTTTGTGGATGGCAGTGTGGGATCAGTCCCCCAAAAGCCTTTTAAAAAAACCCTTTAAAAACCCAGTAATTTTCAAATCGTGAAAAATGCCCGGGTGCCCACTTTGATGCCAGTTTAAAAGCCCAGAATCACTTTGGGCCAGGCTGGGAAAACTAATTTGTGTGGGGAAACCCGTTTGGTTGATAGATGTGGGATCAGTGGCCCAAAGCCCCTTTTAACCCTTTAAATCTTAATTTTAGTTTTTTGCGTTTATACCCATTTTTCCAGGCTTGTTTCAATTGGTTTGTCCTTGGTCCACATCCTGTAATACATTTATTAAACTGAAAGTTTTTCTATTTATTTTCCTCTTAAAAAAACAAAAAAAAAAAAAAAAAATTTTGAGCAATAAAAACTGGTAATAAGAAACCAATTCACCCGAATAAGAAAAATGCCGAATAAGAAAAAAATTTCAGTTCGTATTGTGATATTTATGTAAGCCTAAGAGGATAAATTAAAAACATTTGAAACCCGGGGGGGGTGGTTTCAGGAAATGGGCAAGGGTGGGGTAGGCTCAGTTTATGTTTGGCCCGTGGAAATTTTTTGCAGGTTGGGATTTTTATTTTACAAACACATCATCAGTGAAAAATGGCCCCTGAAACTTTGTTTTTTCCCCGGAAAAAAAAAGACACCCCCCAAAAATAAGACATAGCAGGGGATTTTTTTTGAATTCCCCCAAAATAAAACACCCCCCCAAAATAAGGGCTAGGGGAAATCATTGCTGCAGCCCCCTTCATACTAGGGCTGTCCCTTAAAGGTGGGGCAGAGGGGAAAGGTGGGGGGGGGGGGGGGGTTTTCCCAAGGGGCCCCCTCACTCCGAGAAAAAAGCCCCCGGGACATATTTTTTGTTTAAGAGTTTTGGGGAACCCGTGCCCCGGGAGGGCTTTTGACTGTGATGTCCCCCACAGGTCCCCCCAAAAACCCCGGAAAGCAGCAGTGTACAAGTAAGGGGAGGGATGGGGAAGGGGGGACAGAGAAATGATATGACCACAAAAACATCTCAAGAAATGGTGAGGGGGAAGGTGGGACTTCTAGTTCTACAAGTCCCAGCATGTACAAATTCCATCCTTTGGTATTGGAACCCGCAATAAAAAATCCTTTAATACATATATCCCAAAGGTTTGTGGGCTCTAAACTTTAAGATAAAATATATACAACACACCCACTTTTTTTTAGCCCTTTCTAATTTTTTGTGGGGGAAAAAAAAGACACCCCTGAAAATAAGACATAGTGATCTTTAGGAGCAAAAAATTAATATTGACGCTTTTTCATTTAAAGGTTTTTGCTCTAATACGGGTTTTGGGGAATTTTCCCCCATTTACGGGGTTTTCCCAATAGGTTGACGGCCCCGGGCCCAAAAAGGCCGGGGACAGGGCTAATTTATTCCATGGTTTGTGGAAGTGCCCAAAGGGGCAAACCCCTTTTTGGGGTGAAATAGAGGGTTTTTTTTTATCCCCCTTTTTTGGAAGGGGCAATGGGTAAATCTCCAAATAGTGTTTTTTTGCCCTGGGAGGAGAGAAGTGAAAGGGGCGGCGCTTTTCACCCGCGCAAGGATATTTCCAGCCTCATTCACTTTTTCCTTAGGCTATGGGTTTTTTTTTTTCTTTAAAAAAATGGAAAAAAAAAAAGAATATCTTCTCCCATAGACTTTATTTTTAAGAATTTTTCCTGCCCGTCTTACTTTGGCCCTTTTTTTTTTTTTCC
>JAODAL010052073.1:0-26230 GCA_025379985.1 Phyllomedusa bahiana
TAAACCGCAACATTTTTTGGGGGGATTTGTATCTGATTAGAAAGTACCAATTAGGGGAGAAAATGTTTCCCGGGTACGAGGCTTTCAAAACCCCTGCTTTCATCCCGAGTACAGTCTCCAGTAGGGGTTTTTCCCCCCAGGATAGAAAGATGTTTTAGAAAAATTTTTGGAATTTGGAAAACTGATTACCGACCCAAGACCAATTAAAAGTTATTTTTTTTGGGCAGAGAACGAGACGACATGTCCCGGGCGCGAGTCAAAGAGAACCCTGTCTTTTCTGTCCACACATTAGTGGCCCCATAAATAACCCCTCTGGTAGCCTCGATTTTTAATCTCTAAAAATATTTTTTCTTTTCCATTTCATTCCAGGGAAACTAAAAATTTTCTTTTTGCTCTTGTATTTCCCCATGGGATAGATTGGCGAGTAAGGCCGGGGGTGTGAACTCCTAAAATTAAATGGTATTCACAGTGATTTTAGGGTATGTTTGGGGAAACAATGCTTGGCCCACATCCCTGTAAGGTCAAACCCAAAAAATTTATGGTTTTTCACCCACATTGTATGAAACTTAAAACCAAAAAAAATTTACTGCAAAAATGAAAAAAATGCCGGTATGGCAGACACATCCCCCCCAAATAAACGGGGTCATCGATGTATCTGCCTACCACAAATAAACAACAAAAGGATTTGTGGAAGTGTATAGGGCACTGAAATGCTCCGATGGGGATAGAGCTAGCACCCCACCCCCGCCTCGTGGTCAAAATAGCACTTTAAAAATCCCCTGTTGGTACAATATCCACCCTCCAATAATATTAAAAAATTTTTTATTTTTAAATGCAAAAATAATAAAAAACCAACAAAAAAAAACGTAAGACACCCCAAACATGGAAAAGCATGGAAAATAAGCAGCTGATAACAAACTGACGCGTTTCGAAGGGAAGGCTTCTTAGTCTACTAAAAGTCTGATGACTATGTTGAGCGATTGCTTTGGCTACGAGATGGGGCATAGTCATAGTCGGGGCCCTATCGAAAAGGTTTTTCGATAGTGACTCGATTATGACGATTACCATTAAATCTATGGGAGGCAAAACCCCTTTCATTATTAAAACCCAAACAAGGCTGGAGAAGCGAAATTAACATCCACAACGTCAAATGGAAAAACTGTACCCCTTAGGAAACACACTTAGGTTATAAAAGTCACAAAACCCTTTTAAAATTCACCTGGGTGAATATAAAATTTGCTGTTTTAAGATTTACGGATTCCCTCGCAATGAACAATGGGGTGCGCAAAGCAAAAACACGAAATGTTATTTTTGTATATACAACGGTATTTTTGCAAACAAACAACCTTGCGACTACGGGATTGCTGGATTGAAATTTTTAACTCAAGTGGTTATCAACAGTACGTGTAAGGGGGTTAAATTTTTAAAATGAACACATATCTGAATTATACTGATAAAAAAGTGGAGTTTTTTGCGCTAACAAAGAGACCGCATTACAGAAATATGTTTTTTCCAATAAAAGTTCAGGCTGCCCAATACCAGGAAATATTTCAATAAAACTGTTTTAAAAATAAAGAATTCCACTAAAGTCTACACTAAGTTTGTGAACTTTTAAACCAGTGTTTTTTATAAAAAGCTGTCTTTTTCGCCCCGCGGGGGCCCCCCCGCTCTCCCCCGTGAATTTTCAGAGGTAAAACGTGCTTTAAAAAATTTTCTACTAACTACATAAAAATCTTCAAACTCAATAAACTAAAATTTGGGAAAGGATCCAGCTTTTTTGTAAGGTTTTTCTGTGCAGAAATAGAAATTTTGCGACTGTTTTTCCACAGGCAGAGGCAGGTCCACCCTTTAGACCTGAGAGACACTGAGGCGAAACAGGAAAGCTGTTTATGTAAAAAGAGGTCATGTGATTTTTCCAGCCAATCGCAACCATAACCCCCCCAGCATGAAGTCGCCACAATCTCACCCTGCCTATTCTGTAATCTGATCTGCTGGGCCACCAAATTACAAAAGGGAACCCGAAAAAGGGGGCGACTTAATAGATGTTCAATTTTAACCTTAATTATCGCATGATCTGGAAATTTCGATCACCATAAAAACCTTGCAGATTTCAACTTTGTCGATAAAAATTGCTCAACACTACTGATGACGTATGTTCCTTTAAATACAAAATGATGTAAATCACATGCTGTAATTCCTCCAATAGGAATGACAAAGACTATGAATAGAATAAAACAATATTAAAGATACACAACAGCAATACATCTAAAGATAGTGGAATGAAAAGAGTTTAGTAGTAATACATAATATTTAACCCTTTCGGAGATCGGGTATCTAAATCAAAAATCCAGCGGGATTCTCGACTAAGGATTTGCGAGGCAAATCCCTGCCTCTCAGGGATGTTGTTACCTTTTCCCAAAAACCCCCAAAAGAAAAATGGGTGACATCTCCTCCATGTGTCTCCAAAAAAATGTTTTAGAGACCATGGAGATGCTACCAACGTTATTCACCCTATGGGAGTCTGAAAAATGCGCCTAATACGAAACTTTGAGTGGGCAAGAGGTGCATCCCACCCTATTGCACTTTACAATGTGTACAGCTGACTAGATAAATGACAAAATTTACTATTGCAATTTATGAATTTATTTTATGTTGTAAGTTTTGCCCGAAGAATAAGAAATAAATTGGTTTGAGTTTTGACAGAAGCGACAAGCAGTGCATCTGCTATGTCCGCACCTGAAAAAACCTACACTATTCAACCAAAGACGCTGGGGAAAACTCAGAAAACGTGCCATCCTCTTTAGCATACAGTCTCTCCCCCTTAATAGCAGGAACAGTCTTACCATATGCCGGTTTCTTCTGATTCCCGTAGCCATGCAGGTCCTGGAGGAAGTTCTCAGTGGCCATAAACCTCTCCACTATGGACACCAAGTCGTCCACACTTTTTGGGTCAGGATTACCCCAAGCAGCGCTGTATCCTCACCGGTAAGGCATGGACAAATCGATCACATACGACCTGTTCCAGTATTTGGGCAGGCGTGAGCATCTCCGGCTGCCACCACTTGCTGGTAAGGTGGAATTGGTCATACATCTGCGACCTCGCTGGTTTCTTGGTGTTGTACTCCCAGGTGAAGACTCACCGCACTCAGACAGCCAAGGTAACGCCAAGTTGGGCCAGTCTTTCTTCCTGGCGTCCTGGACTCGCAGGTCAAAGTATGCTTTTTGGGGTTCACCCATCAGAAAGGGTTCCAATACGTCAGCCCACTGGTCTTGGGGTAGGTGGGCCCCCTCCACTATCCACTCAAATGTGACCAGGTAGGCTTCAATGTCATCATCAGCAGTCATTTTTGTCAATGCCCTTTGCACAAGCTGATGGGGTGCCGACTGCAACCCCTGAGACGACCTTGGTCTCTCTGTCAAGGCTTGCGATGTCTGGTTCATCATGCACTGTTTTGTGGCTTTGGCCTGGTGAACAGCACAGCAAGTTTGGGCTCATTTTGGACCTTACCCTTTTTCGGCACCGGTTTTTGTTGCACCTGGCCTCCGTTGTGCAGTAAACCCCTTTTGGAGGGGGGAGGTTTATTAAATAACTCTTCTTTAGCTCGTCCATTTTAGACCTTTCGTCCTGTGGCATAGTAACAGCTTTCATCCAGAACATGGTTCACCACACTCCATCTGTGTGTCTCTTTAAGATACCCATTCCATCCTCCGCCATATGTAAGCGGGTGCTGCTCTCGGGATCGCAGTCCACTGCAGAAAGAGACACGGACAGGTTGCTTTGGTTCCAACACGGTTCCCTCCTGTGTTTTATTACAAAAAAGGTAAAAGAATCAATGGACCCAAAAACAAAAACCCAAAGACACAAACAAACAAAACACTTGCTTGTCTGAGCACTAATTATGCCATTCAATAACTCTCACTTCACCTGGTCAGCAAGCGGTTCTATGAGAGATCCTGAATATCTCCAGTGAGATGCTCCTCAGGCCAAACTCCTTGACCTGTATGTCAATTTTTCTGTCACAACCCAGCCAACAAAAAGGGCCCCGCCAAACCCGGGCCTGGAACATGGGGAATAACCCCACCCACACTTTGTCTATTTCCCCGATAAAAAGCCCCCCCGGGTTTTTGGGTGAAGAAACCCTACAAGGGGTAAATGGATGTCAACCACTACGTGGCTGAAAGCATAAGAAAAACGGTTCTATCTCCCCAAGGCCAGGAAAACCGGGTGACATATTACTTACACTTTTTCCCCCTGGTTATCCCAAAAATTCGCTGGGGGGTCCCCCCATTAAAGGACCTTTCCCATCTCCCCACCTCATATAACAGTAGGTGTATATATTTAAAATTTTATATATAATATATATAATATATATAAATATATATATATAATTATTATATATAAAAATATACTCAATAATATGCTCCTCTGTCACAGGACCAAACCCCCGATATGTCAAATTTAATCTTCAGCAGGGTCAAAACAAAGAAATTTTTAAACTTTGCTTCGGGCACAAAAGGAAAAACAGAAACATTTTCGCTTACCAACAGTCTCCTCCGCACATAAGGAGGGAAGCCGTTTCTCTGCAAGTTACCACATAAACCTTTTCCTCCACAACTCCGGGTTTGGAGTGGAACCACCCCCCAGCACCCCCTAAATTCTTGGCTTTATAGGCCAAAAGGAAACCCGGGGGTGGAATGTGGGAGCTCATCTCACCCAGTTTCAAAGCGCCTAGTAAAAGCTGTCCCAAAAACCCACTGCTCTAAGCATGATGTAAAAAAATAAACATGTGGCTACCAAGGTTGCGACCTATTTATTCGGTTTTATTAAACCGCACCCCTAAGGTACGGTGACACATATTGGCCTAAAAGACCGGGGTTTGGCCTTGTCAAAAAATAATATATATATATATTTACACCCAACACATAGACAGTGGCAAGGGATTAGGCATGGTGTAAACATATATGCCACGTCATGTGCGATCCTGCATACAAAATAGTCAATGAAAGCTCAGTTGGACATGGCATCATATGCCCGATCACACCCGTTATTTCCCGAACAAGCCCAAAGGGTTTAAATAGGAACTGTAAAATTATAAGTGTAAAATGTGCATGTTCACTGCTCATAAACACCTAGTAAAAATGAGATAATACACTTGGAAGTCTCAGGAACCAGCATGTGCTGGGTGTTAGCACAAATTAAAATTCAAAGAATGCATAACCCCCCCAAAAAAAATTACATTGTGAAGAGTGACATACATATGGAACAATGCCTTAAAAGGTTCTTAATAGTACAGATATAGCAAAGACAAACTTATTGATAACCACACAATAAAAAGACCAAATTTTTACTCAATTTTTTTTTGTTGCTTTACAATTGCTTTTGTTGTGATCTAAGAACAGATAACATGGAAAGCCATGTTATCAAATTAAACTGTGCTTCATCCGTACGCCGTTTTGATTTTGCCTTGCTCAGGAGTAGAGATGAGCAATCACTAAAAAAAATCTAGATAGAGTTGATTATCTATTTTAAAGAAAATCGTGTAAAAATTTTCATCTCATCAATCCCCAAATTTCCCCTTTAAAGTCAAGGGAAAAAAGACGGGTTAATTTTTATAAAAAGAAAAAAGGAAAGCGGAATTACCATCCATAACAGTAACGGATACATGGTACAACTTTTGAAGGCAATTTGCCAAAGAATCCAAAAAAAATTCCAGGCTAAAAAAATCTTCCTTTCAATGACAACTAAATGTAGGACTGCGTACTAACGGGTACAGCGACACCTGCTATAATAAGATTTTTTTCAATATGAACTTTATACATGTCTTTAAAGGGGGCCTCCCCCAAAAACCCCGCAAAAATGAATTTTTTGGGACACTATAAAAAAAATTACAAAAAAAAAGAGTATTTGGAATAAGAATTTTCAATACAACTTACTTTTGGGTGTCTTTACAGGGGCTTGACCCCAAAACCACAAAAAGACCTTTTGGACACTCATAATAAAATTAGCAAGAAGAAATGAGCATTTAGAATACGATTTTTTTCATTAAGACCTGTCAGGACTAGGCGACGCTCAGTCTGCAGGGAGCAACAGTCTGCAGCAGCTGATTTGCAACCCCACCCGGATGACATTCTGCGGCATTCCAGAGGACAGAGGCCCAACCACCTGGACGGGAGGCGGCGCCCAGCCAATGGGGGCCCCCGGGAGGCCCCCCCAATCGGCTGCTGGGGGGGTGTCCGGGAACCCCTTTTAAACCCCCTGAAGGCTGAGTGCAGCCCTGTATAGTTCCGGCTCCCTTGTGTTTTTGTGCTTAGCGGTTTGGCTTTTTTAGGGTACCTGACCCTGACTTGTTTATTTATCTTGGCTTGTCACCCCTGATTTTGTACTTCGCCCCCCTTTGTGTTTGACCTGGGCTTGTTTACGTTTTTCTCTCCGGTTCTGATTTGTGGTTTGGGGTTTTCCCATTTGTTATTGACCCGGGCGTCGACTATTCTTCCCCCTGACGGCCCCAGCAATCTAGCAGCGCAGGGACTGTCCCCCTGCGTCTGCTGCCTAGGGGGACACGTCTTAGGCAGGGGCATTTGGGGTGGGGTTTCCCCAAGGCTCACTGTACCTCCCTTTACGTGACAAAGACCTTTACTAATTGGTGTTTTTTACAGTGGCCGACCCCCAAAACCCCGCAAAAAAATTCCTTTTTCATACTCAGAATAAAATACATGAAAAAATGAGTATTTTAATAAGATTTTTTTCAATAGGTCATTGATTTTTTTTAAAGCTAATGTGTATATCACATAGTAAAGAAGATGTGCTAAAAGTTTTACTAATCATGACATTTGGGAACCAGGGGAACAAAATCGTCGACACCCCATGCTTGTTTCCCTTTTAAAGAAAAAAAAATTCAAATATCCACTTTCCAGGGGAAAAAGACAGATACGTTTGCATTTATCACCCCGCCAGCGTGCTGAATGGGGCGTTCCGAGATAAAGCTGGCTGCGGGCGGATAAAATTTCAAATTTCAGCTGACAAGTTTCGGGGCCTTTTTAACCCTTTTTTTAGAAACCAACTTTTTTGATTGGGCCCGGGGAAAACAAGTCCAAAAACTTTGGGGGTTGAGCCCGCATTTTTGGGGGTTTAAGGGGCATGGCTTAAGGGGGTCCCCTTGTGTCGAAAACTGCCCTCCCCTTCCAGGCTTTGGGTTAAGGTGGAAAATAACGTTTGGGCCCCCCTTTCACCCATAGGCTTCTGCCACACTCCCTGCGCGGGCAAAAGCTGCTGCTATGGCAACTTCCCTTTTTCAAACGCTGAAAACATTGCGGGAGGTTGTTAAAACCCGGACATTAGAACATAAAAAAAGATCCCAACAGATGTCTCAATTTGGGTTTTAGTGGCACTGTTTAAAATTCCTGCTTTTCTACGGTCAAATTTGTGTGGGTGGAGGAAAATTTGCAAACTTTTGATTTGTAACGGCATCAAAGAAGGTGGCCCCCCAAAATCTTCTTTTCCCATTTTGATTTTTGATGCGGGAACTTTTGCAGTTTAATGAAACCCCCATCAAAGTACTCATGTGTGAGATGCTGCCGGGAAATTTCCCGGGCCCTCATTTTCGAGGGGCCCAAAACCGATTTTCCCCCTCCTCCTAAAATTTCTGTCCCAACCCCTCTTACCACTAAGAGAAATCAATACGTCAGGTCCAGCCCTGCCTCATCACCTCCTCCACTTCCCCATCCTGAGCGTCACCCAGTCCCCTGGCAGCCCATGCGCTGTACTCTGTGACTTAAGTGCCATCCTCCCCAGCCCTGGACCCCCGAACCACCCCCCCTTAAAAAAACCTATTAAAATTTTTAAAACCCGTTTGGGCCTTCTACATCCTCTGGCGAGTAAGGCTCTGTGTCCGCATCTGAGTCCGCCTCCTCCTCCATCACTGCTGGGACCTGCTGCCACAGAGTGCCTCACACTTGTTCCAGTACAAATATCACCACAATGGTCATGCTGACAATAGCATTTTCCTGACTGACTATTTTGGTGGCATCTTCAAAACTGGCAAGGATGGTGCAGATATCTTTCACCTGCCTCGACTCTCTATTGCTCAATACCCCGAGGTCCGCATCACTGCTCGTCAGGCCTTATGACACTTCATACTGCATAATGACATTACGCTGTTGCAACAATCGCTGGAGCATGTGGAGGGTGGAATTCCAGCGTTTTGCCATGTCAACAATGAGACGGTTGATGGGCAGGCCAAGATGATGCTGCAACGCTGCCAGTCATGCAGAACCAGGGTGCGAGCGCCGGAAGTGTGATCTAAGACCTTGAGCCTTCCTCAGCAGACAGTCAAGATCCAGGTAGTGCTGGAGAAATTTCTGCACAACCAGGTTCATGACATGTGCCAGGCAAGGGATGTGCGTAGGTCTACTGATTTTAAGGGCAGCAAGGAAATTTTTTCCCATTGTCACACCAACTTGCCTGGCACCAGGTTTTTAGCACCCAGTCACTGGTCAGTCTCAGTGTGCAGAGCCATCCACAGCTCTTGACCTGTGTGTTGACGGTCTTCAAGACAGATTAATTTCAGTATGGCCTGGTTTTTCTTGGCACGTCATGCTACCTGTGGAGGTTGGGGATCTGGAACCGGCACCATCCCAGTAGTGTGGAGGAGTGTCCGCCGAGCCCGAGACCTACCATCATCACCAGAGACACTATCATCCACATAACTCAGCCAGTGAGCAGTCAGTGAAATGTAACGCCCTTGACTGTGCTTAATAGTCCATGTGTCTGTAGTAAAATGGACTTTGGTGGACAGAGATGCAGCCAACGCGCTGGAGATTTTTTCTGCCACGTGACTGGCAAGGGCAGAAACGGCTTTTCTGGCAAAGAAATGCCTGCTCGGCATCTGGTATTGGAGGAATGCCAAGGCCATGACATGGCAAAACCCCATCTGTGTCCACCAGGGGGAAAAGGGCAACATTTCCAAGACCAAGAGCCTGGCAATGCCTACATTCAGGCTTTTGGCTTTTTGATGGTTGGGGTGAAACCGTTTCTTATGCTCCCTCACCTGGTACACAGAAGGCTGGCTGCTAGACTGGCCGCTGTATGGCGTGAAGGTCAAACTTTTGGAAGGAGATGGGGTAGGCTGTGTCTCTGGTGGTGGCGGTGAGACTCGGTCAACAATGTCTGGGACTGAGGATGGTGCTTGCTCATGTTGCTCCAGCACATCGACAGCAGAGGACATCTTGGAAGTGGCGGAGAAGGAGGAGACAGAGGATGTCACAGTGGTTGGAAGTCCAGGACCTGTGTGGCCTTTTTTCTCCATGTGACTCCTCCACATCAATTCATGCTTTAGATGCATGTGCCTGTTCATGTTCATGGTTAAACCTAGTAGCAGTGTTCCCGCTGCCACCACTGACCATGTCTGGCTGATAAATGTCAGCCGACTTGTGCGACCGCCCTTTCCTTTTCTGAGGACAGACTCGCACTGACACTACCCCATCATCTTCCTCCTCCACTGATGAGGTGCTAGCAAGCAACTGCTGCTGAAAAGACCACATTGGATCCGCAATGTCATCGTCAACATCATCACAGGTGACTTCCTCATCCTGACAGTCTACATTCTCAAGCTGCAGGCTAGAAGCCACAGGCACTGCGAGGCATTGCTGACTGCTTGGGATTTCTGCCGAATGACCAGCTTCCATCTCCTCCTCTGAGGGCTTCAGTGATTGGGCGTCAGATCAGACAAAATCATCCTCTTTGGCTTCTTGATCTTTTGAAATGGTTTCTGACCCCAACCGCATTGTGTCATCAAAGAGATCTTCAGAATATGGATTATATGGAGCGGTCTGTACATTAGTTGACATATGGGCTGTTTGCTTCAGGTTGGACTGATTATAACGATGATGATGACGATCATTGAGGGTGTTTCCTTCATCTCCAGCGAGAGGACTTTGCCTGATGACGCTGTTTGAGGAAGGAAGAGTTACTTCCAAAACTTCACGGTTGGGCGTATGGTGGTCCTCGTGGTGACTGCAGCAAACTTAGCTCCACATTGCTTCACATTGTTATGGAGCACTCCCTCAAGGAAAGCTAAGTCTTGAAGTATATTTGTAAAGATTGCAGAGACTGCCACAAACTTGTCACAGGTTTTATGTATCATATTGGCTACATTTGTATATCTATGCCCTAAAGTGTTGCGGGCAATGGAAATTTAATGAAAAGGTAATATAAAAGCATTTGTTATAATGGACTGATGTGTCTATTTGTTGCTAGTATATTGTACTGGAGGTAGGAAAAGATCCCCATTCAGTCTGTTCCTGTGATTAGGGATATTTGATTATTGATCTTGGTCCTATTTCTATAAAAGATGATGATGACAATGACATTTGTGGCCGTGACTGAGAGGATGAGGTGGTAAAACCGCTCAGTTCAGGTTGTATTAACCACTGAAGAACAGATTGGCGACGCTATTCAGTACTGAGATCCACAGGCAACCGACCAATCGATGAAAGGGCTGACGGTCCTGCAACTGACGATGTGCTCGCATGTGTGTTGCCCAGAGCACTGGAAGGAGCGCCTTGTCTCGTACTTCTAGCTCCACATCCTACGCCCCTCCTTGCTCGCTTACCACCTCTAGTGCGCTCCATGTTCAAAAAGATAAATATTAAAAAGGTCAAGATTTGTTCACAGTCTCTTACTGAAGAACTGTACTCCAAAGACAGCAAATCACAAGTGTTCTTAAATTCCTATAATCCTGGCAAATAGGATTACAAACAGAATTTTTTCTATGGAATATATATGAAATGTGGTCTTATGAAAGAACCCTGACACCAAATCAACAGTGTTCTTGGATACCTATACTTTGCAACAACCAACTAGGATTAGAGACAGAATTTTTTCTATGGAATGTCTGTGAAATGTGGTTGTATGGAAGAACCCTGACACCAAATCAACAGTGTTCTTGAATCCTTATACTTTGCAACAGGCAACTAGTATTAGAAACATAATTTTTTTCTATGTAATATCTGTAAAATGGGGTCTTATTGACTGACTGTCCCCCCAAAACTGCAGCAAGGAAATTTTGGGCATGGAATGAAATTTTCTGCAAGAAACCAGAATATCACAGCAATTTCTTTATAGAGCAGATTTCCTAACAGTGTCTTGTACACTGGCTGTGCCCATAAAATTGCAGCAAGGAAATTTTGGGCACAGAATGAAATTTTCTGCAAGAAACTAGTATATTATAGTGTTTTCTTTTGAGAGATTTCCTAACAGTGTCTTGTGCACAAGCTGTCCCCCCAAAACTGCAGCAAGGAACTTTTTAAGAATGCAAAGAGGAAGTATGCAGCAATATCAAAATTCCTAACTACTATTGTCTAGGATTCCCTAATCTTGCTGTCCAACCCTAACTAATATATTTAGCAGCTTTTCCTTTGTGAAATTGCTGGGAAATGGTGTGTCTGCCTGCTTTGAATCAAGCACAGCAGAGAGTGCAATGTGTTCAGTTCACAGTCATAATCATAACGGCATTCACCAGGAAATACAGTGATATACATAAAACAGGGTCATGTGATTTTAGTGGCCAATGAGATCCCTACCCCCTCAGTGGTGTCGTTTTTGACCCCCCTCTGTGCTCTGAACTGACTGGCCACCAAAAGTAAAGGAAGCAGCGAAAATAGCTCGATCTAAATTCTCCATCTCGATTTTTTTTTTTATCCGATTTTGAGGAAAAAAATCGGGTCGAGATCAAGAAAAATTAAAAAATCAACTCAATTTTAACTTTTCTCAATTAAATCGCTCAGGAGATTACGATTTTATCTACTAGCACACTAGTACACAAGTTTCTCTTGGTTGCCGACCACCTATCTCTGATCTTTCTCTCATCTGACTGATCCAAGCTACCATCAGTCAGTCGGTACAACCATGATTAGTTACTTCCTGCTGATTCTGTAGCACAGAGCTTGTTTACCTAAGTTAATGATAAGTGTAAAGCCCTAGAGCTGTGTAGCCTTGTGCACTACAGATTATAAATCTCCTGCATTGATATCGCTGTAACAGAATGAGCTAGGGACAGCAGAGCTGATATGAAAATCATTGCTATAGAACCACCCACAGTCTGACTAACAAACAAGAATCTGAAGTTGGCTTTGGCTCTGTGAATCAGCATGGTGAGGCAATCCTTTTATGGATTAAATAGGGTGTATTTGGTATGTTGTAGGGGTTATATCAAATAGTTTTGCCACACATGCAGCCAGTAACAGAACTATAGTAAGACTACCTACTGTAGATGTAAAACCATTTTCCATATTTGCTCCACTGGTGATTTTAGTTTTTTTTTTCAGGAATAAATAAACTTATGCCAACTGCTACATCTACTAAGAAAATCAAGAAGAAAAAGTAGTGAAGATAGCTATAGTTGTAGTCTTTTTTTATGTACGATTCAGAATGTTTTATATTAAGCTTCAGCTCTCAACACAACCACAAAAGTTTAAACAGAAGGTTTAATACCAGAGAGCTCTTAGAACTACTGTTCTCTATATATTTACATAAATTGGAACTCACCGTTAATGGACTTACTGATACTGAATTTGAGTATTCTCAGCAACTGAAAACTGTTCAGACTAGTGATGAGTGATTACGTCGACTATCGTCATCGGGTTGATAGTCGATATCGGCAATTATCAAGCCGATTTCCGATAGTCGATAATAGAAATTTTCACCCATGACCTAAAGTCTATGGGAGAGCAACAACACCCTTCATTCTTACACCCAAACAGGGCTGGAGAAGCTGGAATTAACATCCACAACAGTCAAATGGATAAGTGCTACATCTTGGTCAACACACTTAGGTCATAAAAGCCACAGAAAAAAACTCCCAGACCATTCACTATCCCTGTCTTGTACCACAGCATGACCCTTGAACCTGCATGACCCACAAATTAAAAAGTGCCAGAAGGCAATATGATTTGAACCACCATTTTAGTTGAACTGGACATTGACTATGCCTGTTTCCCGGACCGCAGTATTACCATTAAACCTTGTCTGACCCAGCAGATTAAAAAGTGACGGAAAAAGGAGGGGCTTTCAACCCCCATTTAGTTGAACTGGAATTGACTATAACCTGTCCTGGGCCACAGCATGTGCCCAAAACCTGCATGAACCCCAGATTTAAAAAGTTTCAGAAATAGGAGTTTTTTAACCACCATTTTAGTTGAACTGGACATTAACTATATCTGTCCTGTACCGCATTATAACCATTAAACCTGTCTGACCCACAAATTACAAAGTGCTGGGAAACGGAGTCTTTAAACCACCATTTTAGTTGAACTGGAATTTGACTATGCCTGTCCTGGACCGCAGTATGACCATTAAACCTGTCTGACCCACAGATTAAAAAGTGCTGGGAAAAGGAGTCTTTGAACCACCATTTTAGTTGAACTGGATATTAACTATACCTGTTCTGTACCACAGTATGACCATTAAACCTGTTTGACCTCCAGATTAAAAAGGTCCGGAAAAAGGAGTCTTTGAACCACCTTTTTTATTTCCCAATGGACTTGACTATCCTGTCCTGGGAAAAAACAGAGCCCCAAACCCCGCATGCCCCCCAGATTAAAAAAGTGCCGGAAAAAAAATTAGCTTTAAACCCACCATTTTGTTAAATGGACATTAAAATATACCTGTTCTGTACCACAGTGGGGACCATTAAACCTGTCTGCCCCCACAGTTTAAAAAGTGGGGGAAAAGGGGGTTTTTTGGAAACCACCATTTTAGTTGAATGGAAAATGACATGCCAACCCTGGCCCGCAGTATGCCTTTTAAAACCGTTACCCAAAAATAAAAAGTGCTGGGAAAAGGGAGTCTTTAAAACATCTTTTTAGTTGAACGGACATTGATATCCCTGTCCTGTACCCGCAGTATGCCTTTAAAACCCGTTGCCCCACAAATTAAAAAGTGCTGGAAAAGGAGTCTTTGAACCACCTTTTTTTTGAACTGGACATTGCTAGCCTTCCGGGTAACCTACATCTGTTCAAGCCCCTTCCTTCCCCCCTTGTCAATTAGAGGAATATTTGTACAGCTTTTTTTACAGCCAGTTTTTTAGTGTTTTAATTCTAGAAAAAAAATTTTTAAAAATATGATGGAATCCCACCAGTTTTTGTTTCTCTTTTTTTTTAATTTTTAAAAAAAGGGTTGGGCTCATCGGGGATTATAGTATTTTAAAGATTTGCAAAAACAAGCATTTTGCAATATTGCCATTAACGGCCCTACCTATTCTGTTTTTGACAGCCCCATCCCCCTTACCATTTTTTTGACAATTTTGAAGAACAAGTCTGTTTTGAAACCACATTTTTTTTGAATGGACCTGTATATAGCTGCATTTCACACAAAATGCCCCCAAAAAATTCAAAAATACCCTTGAGCACTTTTACAATTTGGAACAAATGTTGAAAACCACATTTTTTTAGAATAAGACTGTATATTGCTGATTTCAAAAACAGCATGACCCAAAAATTTAAAAAAGAATTCTCAGCCCCTATTTAAAAAAATTTTGATGGAAAATCCATTTTGAAGCCACATTTCTGTTCCAAAGGACCATTATTATAGCTGTAACCATCAGCAACATGCACCTCAAAACACATTTGAAAATTCGAAAAATATCAAAAGAAAAAGTGAGTAAATGGAATACTGTTTGTCATGAAACCTTGGTTGTCTTTTACAGGTCTCCACACCGCCAAACCACAAAATGATCTTTTTGGAACAGAGAATAAAAATTGGCAGAGAGATAATCATTTAAAAAACTTTATTCAAGAGGACCCAATTTCTGTTTGAAAGGAATGTGTAGAAGACCGGCACAAATCTTTGTGAATTCAAACGATCAACATTATCTGAGGAAAGCGGATGCATTTTGTCTGTAATGACATCCCCATCTGTGCTGAAGGTTGTCTCAGGATTATGATCGCGCTGGCTGCTGGGCAGGACAATACACCTATATAGGCGTGGCGAGCGAGCTCGGGCCATTCATAGTCCATTATGGATACACCAGAAATCGATTGGGTCCGAAACACATCCAAAAACATCGTTGTTTCGAGACGTCAGATAGTCTTGTCCCATGATCTTATAGCAGAGTCTTCTGTGTGTTGGAAGATGGCCCTGCATTACATGGCGTTTGGTGAGGTGTAAATAAAGAATTGCCCGTGGTCACCCATTAGGCTATCTGCCACATTGCCTGCTGCTGCTGCGTGCCCGGTCTGCGGCTACTTGGCAACTCTACTGTGCTGTCACGTCCTGACGTTGTTCCACCGTGCATTTGAAGAACGTGAAGCAGACGAAACCGATTTCTCCATATTGATAAACAGGCCAAGTCTCCATTCCCTGGCATTGTTTACTCTCATTTTGGGTGGTGGAAGGAAAGTGCCTGAGTTTGGTTTTGTAGCGGATCCAAGTAGGGTGGCCACCCAGTATCTTGTTGTTCATTTTGATGACTCTTAAAGCAGGATCATGTTGTAGGAATAGGATCATCCAAGCACTTCATGTGAGAGATGAAGCCTTGATTCCCAATGCCGCTGGGTCGAGGGTCATCAAGCAAACTGATCTTCCTCATCTTCCACCTCCTAAATCTCAAATCGCGCCCACCTTTATTCAAGGCAGGGATACGGTAATGTCGGTGTCTATGAATACCTCATCCTCGCTCGCATCCCTACCCCCTCTGGCCAACAGCTTCCAACACACCCAGACTTGCCTGCAGTGATGCACCCTGATAGCATGATCGCCGCCTTGCACTAAGCCCAGGACCCTGAACCACTAGGCCTACTGTAAGAGAACATAAAATATGCGACACTTTCGGTCCTAGTGGATACAACGGAGCTATAGGCATCCGGTGTCCGCATCTGAGTCAGTTCTCCTCCACCTTCGATGGTCGGGACCTGTTGTTTCAGAGTGTCCAACTATCGTTTCAGAACTAAGATCACCACAATCTCATGCTGACAAGGCATTGGTCCGCTGCTGAACCCATATAGTTGTGGCTTCTACACCACGGCAGAGGATGGTAGCAGAGTTTCATAACCTGCCTCCACCCTGAGGCGCCGTCACCCGCAGCTTGACAGGCCCATGTTTTTCACTTCATACTGCGTAAATGCAAAGTGCTGCTACCACAATCGCTGGAGCGAGTGGAGGGTGAATTCCAGCGTGTGCCCGCGTACTCCAACAATGAACGGTTGCCGGGGAATGCCGAGCTGACCCTAGCAGAGCCAGGCGGGACGAAGCAGCGTGCGAACGGCGGAAGTGCCGAACACATACTCGTCGATCCATCCTCAGCAGGCAGTCCAGACCCGGGTAGCGCATATTAGAAATTTCTGGACGATGAGGTGTTCATTGACATGTGGCCAGCAAAGGATGTGCTTCATCCTACGATCTTAAGGGCGAGCCAGCAGTTTTTCGGAACCATTATCGCACACCACCAAGCCTGCACAAGTTTCTTGTCACCCGCCACGCTCGGACACGATTCTGAGAGCCGTCCACAAAGGCCCCTGACCTGATTGGGACGGTCACCCTAAGACAGATTAATATTTAACACGGCCTGGTATCTTCCTACTGGGCACATGATACCACCAGAGTGACCAAGGGGGAAAGGCCCCTGCACCATCCCCTGCGGTTTTGAAGAGCAGCGCCAAGCCTGAGAGCCACTCCGTCACCACCAGAGACATCCACAACCAGCTCACCCCAAAAGTGAGCTGTCACAGAGATATAGCAGCCTTGCCGTGCTTACTAGACCATGTGTCGTTGGTCAGATGGACTTTTCCAGAGCGACAGAAGCAACAACGCTCTTGAAATTTTAGATGACACGTGGCTTGGCCGGCAGGTACAGCTTTTTCTGTCAAGAAAAAGCCTGCTCGGCATTTAGTATTGGGGGCAGGCAAGGGCCATTGACGTGGTGTAACCCATCTGTGTCCACCAGTCGGAACGGCAAACAATTTTCAGAGGCCAAAAGCCAGGCAATGCCGACATTCAGGCTTATGGGCTTTGGAAGGTTTTTGGTTTAAAGTGGTTTCTTCTGCTCCCAAACCTTTGAAGACAAGAATGCTGCTGCTAGACTGGCCGCTGTACGGCGAGCAGTCGTCAAAAACTGGGCAGAAGGAAGAAGGTGTAGGATGGGACTCTGGTGGTGTTGGTGTACTCGGGCGATGGAGTGGACAGGCTGAAGCGGAGGCTGATCCTGATCATGAACTCTGTAGGGGGGGGGGGGGGTGGGGAGACATGGGCAGCTGAGGAACCTTGGTGGTGGCGAAGAAGTAGGAGTCGGAGACAGAGGGTGTGACAGTGGTTGGAAGCCCGGCATGCTTTATAGCCTTTTTTGGCCAAGGTGTTTGCCTCCATTTTCAACTCATGCCCATTCGCTGCATGTGACTAGACATGTTGGTGATGGTTAAACACCTAAGATTCTTGCCTCTACTGATGCGTTTATGGCAAATGCGGCATATGACATCACGGGTGAATCAGAGCTTGCTCAAAAGAAGGCCCGGGCTTGAAGAGGTCCCGGGACCTTTCTGACGCGATAAGCAGGAGCGAGGTTTATTCCCTGACCGTTGGCAGGCGAAACCATCCTCCGCGGATGATGCGACCACAGCACCCACATCTCTTCTTGAGGCGGGACCCGTACTGACACTACCCCATCGTCTTTCTCCTCTACCATTGATGAAAGCGCACGCAAGCAAAATTCTGCTGAAAAGACCACGTTGGATACGCAATGTCTCATTCATCAATCATCAACACAGGTGACTGGTCGTGCCCTGACATTCTGCATCCAGTAGACTGCTAGCTACAATCAAGAGGCACTGCAAGGCGTTGCCAGGACCGCACCAGGATTTTTGCCGATGACCAGCTTCCTTCTCCTCCGTCTGATGGCCTCAGTAACTGGGCGTCAGAGCAGACAAAATCGATCCTCCTTAGCCCTTGATCTTTTAACATGCCTTCTAACCCCAGACCGCATTTAGGTGTCCATCAAAGAGTCTTCCAGAAAAAGGGAATATCCACAGTGGTTGGTACACGAGTTGATTATTTCGTGGCTGCCTTCGCATGCAAGTTTTGGACGGATGCTGATGATGCTGATGACGACATTTGTGAGTCGTGACATGGGAGGAAAGAGGAGGTAAAGCCTGCTGAATTCAGGTTTGCATTAACCACTGAAGAACATATTGGCGACGCAGTTCGTTACTGATATTCCACATGGCCCTGACCCAGCAAGACAGGCCTGGACGTCCTGCAACCGACGATCCACAAAGCCTTGCATGTTGTCGCCAGCACTGGAAGGAGGCACCAATCTCTCGAACCACTACCCTCCATGTCCTACCCCCCACGTTTGCTCGCTTTACCACTTGCTTTCGCTCTATGTTCAGTAAAGATAAAAATTTTGAGAAGTTATGAAGAGATTTTGGTAAATCTCTTATTCAAAGACGGCAAAATGCACAGCTATCTTAAATCCCTCTAATTTCCTACAGCCAGCTAGGGATTAAAACTGAAATGTATATTGCCAATACCCTGTGGAAATGCGGTCTGGAGGAAGAACCGTAAGACAAAATCAACAGTAGTTCCTCCTTCAGTCCTCAGGGATTTACAAATCCCAGTAGGACATAGGAATTGATAATTATTGCAACAAAATTATCATACCAGTGCGCTCTCTGCGCCAAAACAGAGATTTCAACTAGCCCCAAAAAACTATTACAGAAGTTACACGGATGAGACATTCTTTTTTGCAGCCCAATGACAAACGAGAACAGATTGCTAGAAAATTTTTCTATCAAATTGTCGATACAACGTGGCTATTTGAAAAAACTAGGGCCGCACCACTGCAATACAGCTATTTTAATAAAAAATATTCGTAATAATATAAAGGTATTTTTTGCACCATCAAATACACCAGCGGTGACAACAAAATTGCTGTATTCCCATTTAAGGTGCAAGGTGGCTCTATGGCCAAAGCTGGCCTGCGCCAAAAGTGAAAAAATCACCTATCAAATGTATACGGAAATAAAAGTGGATTTTGCACCAATCAAAATTGCTGTATTCCAAATTTAAGTGCAGATCTGCACAGCATATAAGTTATATTTCACCAAAAAACTGCAAAAAGTGTTAATTAAAAACCGCCTATCAATGCAGGGTCTAAACACTAAACACAGTCTGGGCTGCACATATCCCACTCCATTAAAGAGCCTGTCTGTCCTGTATTGTGTTCGCCCGCGATCCCCTCCCCCCACCCCCCACCCCCCTGCGGCTGTACAGCCAAATCTCCTTTAAATTACACCTAAGTAACAAAATCTACAAATCCCAATCCCTAAGTTCAATGTTCACAGCAAAAGCATAATTCTTGTGAAAAAAGAACTTTTTTCCTGACTGTTTTGACAGAGACCGAACACACGTCCGCAATATGAACACGACACACAGATCATAACAGAAGAGCTGTTCTATGTAAAATGAGTCATGTGATTTTTCAGCCAATCGAAACCCAAAACACATCCCATCATGATTCGCCACCCAGCTCACCCTCTCTATTCGTAAGCGTTTTTCTGGCCCCTAAATGACAGGAAGCGCTTTAAAGGCGCGAAAAATTTAATAAAAATGTCAGATTTTAACCCTAAATTATCGCGTGATCAAAAAAAATCCGATCAACAAAAAACCCCCGATTTCAACTTTGCCCCAAACACTAGTTCAGACCATTCATCCTTTCCCAAAAAAATGAACCCTGTTTTTAGCAAAAACCCTTGTGGAAAATTCTGAAGCTGCCGAGCTGTCAGAATTTCTCAGCAGACCCATACCCATCACGTAACTCTGCTAGCGTATTATAAAGGTGACCAAGTGATCACATGCTAGTACAGTAATGAAGTCCAATAGTGGTACTCAAAATTTAAAATAAAAGGAAAAACACTTATTTTTTTCTTTTTTTTTTTTTTTAAAAAAAACCCTGTTTTACCAATAAACACTTTATATTTTTAAAAACAAAAAGGCAAACAAAATAGATTTCACCATGTCCATACCAATCCAGTCTATAAACGAATCATGTTGCTTAATGAACGCTACAAAAAAACTAAAATATATAATTTTCATAATTTAGTAATTTCATCCAGTCTCCAAAAAAACAGAATGAAAAACATACTTGACAACTTTCCAGATCCTCTAAAGGGGACTCCAAGGGAAAAAAGGGGCTCTCCTGGAAGGGTTTGGGAATCTTTTGCGTTTTTGATAAACAAGGGGGAAAAGGGGCATGCATCAAGAAATCTGTTTTTGAGCTCAGTCAGGAGGTCAATGACATAGCTAGACTATATATTCTAGCTGCAGCATTGGCAATATTCTTTTTGCACATGACTTTCTATGCCTCTCCATGTGTCAGGGTAAAAATTGTCACACTGCTGTTTGCTTGACAGCACCCACAGTTTTCTGTATGCAGCAGTGCATTTAGTTGAATATATTAAAATTTTAGTGAAGCATTCATGGCTTGTAAGTCTCCACGCACCTTTATGGTGCCTCCTGTCCAACCAGCCAGCCGTACCTTTCCTTTTTGGAGAATTTGGCTTTAAAAACTCCTATTATATTTTAAGACGGTGAGTAGGGGAGATTGAGGAATGCTACATCCAATAACCTCCCCTAGGCCAATATTTCCCATTTATTTGATAGGGAAGGAGTTCACATCAGAAAAATCCATAACAGCAAACTAAAGTGTTACTTTCTCTTTTGCCTTGAATTTGGACATGGATTTTCCATATTCAATGAGGCTAATGTGTCTTTTTAATATGGCTAATATCTGGCCTTGCTACCTCCACATAATTTCCTTTAGTAATTTAAATTTAAAAACATGTCCATGTATGACATGTCCATATTTTATTCCCATATTTTAATCTGCCATGCAGAATTCAAGTTCATGACCTGTTGAAACCGTTGGCACTATGGTGCAGATTTTTATGAAAAGTAATGAGATGCAGTTTGCAGATGGAATCTATGTAGAATGACATATGTCGCAGTCAAGCAGATTTTGTGTGTGCTGAAATCCATACATATATCTGTGTCTCAATAGCACTAGGAATAAAAGGTGGATCTCTGGTCACTGCGTGACCTACACTAGGAAGCGAAGTCTAAGGAGCCCCTTCACTGGAGCCCGTAGGGAATCCCTCAGGTCGCTACCCTGACGTAGGTCCTAGCAGTGACAGCTGAAGCAGGAGGCATAGAGCACAGAGCCAGCCGGAACGTGGAGCAGAAGCTAGAATGGACAGACTTGGCAGCAACCGCACGTAGCAGACAATGGTCAGACAGATTAGGCATAGACAGGACCAGGGACACAAACGGTAGTGTAAATAGGATTCACTAGGGAGCGCACAACAACAACTGGGCGCGTACAACAGGAAGCAGAATCCCTAAAAATCCCCTGCCTAAAGGGCATTGGTAGATGGAATATAACCTGTTGTGCCCTTCAAATCTGGCCCACAAACCCTTAGTGGCCAGAAGAGGAAGGTGTATAGCACAGCAGGAGGACATGGAGGAGCGCTCAGGAACAACAGGAAGCAGGATGGGGTCAGGTGAGTATCAGTGCAGCGAGAAGGGAGCTGAAGCGGACGCACCTGCATCCAGACACCTGGACTGCGGCGTGAGAGGAAAACGGGTGGCCCAAGGTGGGCCCCCCCCCCCCACGGAAATCCCAAAAAAACAGCACCTCCCCCTTTGGGGGCCCCTTTTTTACAATAAAACCCGAAGCCCTGTGAAAAATAAAAAGGGTTTTGGGAGCATTGATGTTTTCTTGCGGCTTCCAGGATTTCTCCTCAGGACGAAAGCCTTTCCAATAAATAAATTTAAATGGGTTTTTAAACATCTAAGGCAAAAATTCAAGAATTTATTTGCCCTATAAAACCCTCTTCGGCACGGGAGGGGGTTAGCAAAAAAACCCAAACCTGTGCGAGTACCAATTAAGAATCAATGACTTCAGGGGAGTTTACATGAAAAAAAATTTGGGGGAGGGGAAAAGGGAAGGTTGGGCAAACCCTTGTCAGATCCCAGTTTGTTTCCAAATTAGGCGGGAAAAAAGGCCCCAAGGTACAGGAGCAAGCACTCAGAGGGGGTTTGTGTTTGGAGAACCCTGACTTTCTCCCCTTTTTGGTAAATGGGGGGGTGCACCCCCTTTTGTCGGTTTTTTTCCCTTTAAAATGGCAGAAAGCTTAAATAATTTTTTCTTTGGGAGTTGCCAATTTAAAGGGAATTTTGCGTACTTGAACATTGGCTGTAGGAGCTTTCAAGAATGTAAGGGGTGGCAGAGGAAGGTGAGGGTGCTGTTCAAACGTCAAGTAGAAAGGACACTCCCCAGAGGATTTGCTAGATGGCATTGTAAAACGACTGTGCTCAGGGGACAAAACAAACCCCAAAAACCTAGCCAAGCCAAAGAAAACCCCCCCTCAAATAATTCACAGGGTTTGGTTAAACCCGTTCACTTTGGGGCCCTTTAAAAGCAGATGGTAGGCCCCATGAGAAAACCATCTTTAAATTTTCCCGAAGACAACACAAGGGACCCAAAAGCAAAAGGTGAAATGTAACCCCCCTATCTAAGACAAGTTTGAAGGCATTCCAATTTAAAAAAAAAATGCGCAAGAACCCAAAGTTTCCCCCGGTGGAGGGCCGATTGAAGAACGGCAGAAGGGGGTTTTTAAATCCCCAAAATTTTTGGGAAAAAAAAATGTCCACCACTTTAAAAAAAAAAAAAACCCATTAAAAAAACCCGAAAAATCCAGCAAGGGGCAAAGGTCAGGAATGAAGTCCCCAAAAAGGTTTTGGGACTGGTAAGGGCAGCAGGAAACCAGCGCTTTGCAGATTGGAGCTCTTATTCTGGGCACAGTTGGAGCAAGCGGCCACAAAGTCCTTGACGTCCTGTGCAAGGGAGGGCCACCAGTCAAGCGATCAGGTTGAGGGACTGCGGCCCAGGAAAAATCCGCCCTCCTTATGCAGGATGCATGAAGGCCTACCCTGGTGGAATTTCTTTAAAATTTTACGGGGCAGCATGATCAAAGGGAAAAGGGTAATCAGTTCATTTCAACTTAGAACATCCATGGCCTGACAGAGCATCACCTTAAGTTTTTGGTGCGGGATGGAAGTAGGTAAAATTTGAAATGAAAAAAATTTGGGGACCACACCTGACGGGGAATAAACCGTTTGATCTTTTTTAGTTTAGAAATTTTTTGTGGTTCATGTAGATACTAACAGAATGTAGACGTCCTACAGAAGATTTCCCATTCACCCAAGGCCAGTTTGATCGCCAGCAGTTCCCTGTCGATGATGGAAAAATTATTTTCGGCTGTGGAGAATGTCCTAGAAAAAAAGCAAAAAAGGAAAACCTTGGGAAATTTTTTAAAGAAGATGGCCCACTTCCCCGAAAAGGGCACGGACCCGGGAAACTTGGGCGGGAAGAACAACCCGGGGGAAGGCCAATTTCAACTGGGTAAAAGCTTCTTAAGCTTCAGACTGGTGGGCAGATCATTCCACACCAATTTTTTTTAACGACGGGTCAACCCCCCTAAAGTTGCGACCAGGCCTCATTCTACAAGGGAAAAATTCAAAGACGGGCCAAAACGTAGGACATACTGTCCCACTGAGGAAACCCCTACAAGAACAAGAGGGAGCAGATGAGCACTTCCCAGTTTTCCCCAAACACCTTGCGTAAGCTGCCAAAAGTTTTTAAGGTTAACCATCAGTGAATCTCCACAATCCCACACAGGAGTAACCCAGGCCAGTGCTTCCCCAGAGAGCAGAGAAATGATAAAGGTCACTTTTGCCTGGTCAGTAGCAAACTGGTGGGACAGGACCTCAAAGTGGATTGGTATTGATTCAGGAAACCTCGGCAAGCCTTGGGATCCTCACAGTAGTAGGTGCAGGGAGGAACTGCTTGATATTGCTGTAACTGGAACAGGTACTGACACGGATACTGGTGCGGGAACCTGGACAACAAGTGTTTCTGGGAGATTGGCTGCTAGCTTCTCAAGCTTCACAAACAGCTGCTCTTGATGGGCCCCCTTGTGCATAATCTCAGCCACAAGGCTTTCGTTGTCTGGCAGAGGTTGACAGCCGGGATCAATGGCCCAGTTGTACTGTCACGATAGCACGAGGAATGGAATGTGAATCCACTGGTCACCGTATAGGATTGGCATAGCCTATGCCGGGGAGTGGAGTCTAAGGGGCCCCTTGTCTTTACTGGAACCTGCTGCAAGGCAGGGTGGGCTTTGCCGCAGGGAATCCCTCAGGTTGCTACTCCCGTTGCAGGTATTAGGGGTGACAATTGAAGCAGAAGGCATAGAGCTGGCCAGAATGTGGAGCAGAAGCTAGGATGGACAGACTCAGCAGGAAAAGCACGTAGCAGATGATGGTCAGACAGGTTAGGCGAGACTGGATCTGGGACACAGATGGTAGTGTAAATAGGATTCACTAGGGAGTGCACAACAGGAAGTCACTAGGGAACGAACACCAACATCCCTAAAAAGCCCCTGCCCAAAGGGCATTGGTAGAGGAAACATTACCTGTTGCATGCTGGCCCTTTAAATCCAGAAGACCAGTGTGCATGCACCACTAGTGGCTGGCAAAGGAAGGGGCGTCGCGCAGCCAGAGGAGCGAGCAGGACCGACAGGAAGCAGAATGGGGCCAGGTGAGTATCAGTGCAGTGAGAAGGGAGCCTTGAGTGGACGCCATGTAAATTTGCCATTTGAACAAAGCCCAATCAAAAGGAATGTCAGAAAATATTTTATTATTAACCACTTGACGTACCTGTACATCATGGCACCTTGGTATTTAACACACTAAGACGTATGGGTAAGTCATGGTGATTGTGTGGGCACAAAATCAATGACGGAGCCCAGTTGTGGATAACTCCATTTCCGGCCATTTAACCCATTACCTGTCGCAATTAATAGCGACTGCGGCAGTTAATGAGTTTGACAGAGGGAGGGAGTTCCCTCTGTCATCCTTGTCATGGCCTTCAGGTTGTCTATTAGGTGGTAGCCTGTCAGGTTCTGCCCAGAGGCGGAGCCTGACAGTCTGATTGACAGTTGTATAATATATTGCAGTATAGACAAACACTGAGTATATTCCTGTAGTGGGATAAGTGGAAAAAAGAAATATAAAGTAAGTGTGAAAAAAACTAAACATAAAAAATACAATAAAACACGTATACCACCATTTTCCTATTAAAAATGCTTATCACTGAAAAGAATGAAAAAATAAAACAAAAGTACACATAGGGTGACTTGTATGATTTATGGCGCCAAGACGCCAATTTTATTGCGCATACAAGTAGTTAGATGACCGGGAAATCTATGAACCCGGTCTACTACGGGTCATAAATCAGGCGCATTCTAGCGTAAAACCAACACTTCTGGCTCAGGTAAATCACTTTTAAAGTGGTTTATCTGTTACAGCAGTAACGCACCTCGATTTTCCGTACTGAAGCTATACATCTGTAGCTTTGTACGCTTCTAGTGCACCCCACCTCCAGCACGCCCCCAGAAATCAGGTGCATTACAAAGTGCCGCAAGCGCTCTGTAATGCACCTGATATTGGAGTGCGAGAGATTAAAAATAGAGCGATTGGGTTCATACATCCTGTTCATACATGTCCCCCATATTTGGTATCATCATGTGTGTAAAGACCTAACCTATAAATTTGTTACATTAATTAACCTGCATGATGAACAGTGTAAAAAAAAAAAAAAAAAAAAAAGAATTTTCCGAATTGCCAAAATTGTTCCACCCCATAAACAAATAAATAAAAAAAAAAAAAAACAAAAAGTCAAATAAACCCCAAGGTGGTTCCATTGAAAATATCAGCTTGTTCCATTTACAGAAAAATAAACTTATGGCAATCAGAAGAGAGCAACACATAATTATTATTTTTCACAATAAAAACATTTTTTTTAACTGCTTCAACATTAAAGAAAAAAACTATATAAATAAGGTATCGTAATTGTATCGTCCAGCAGAGTAAAATTAACATCTCGGATATACTGTATGGGGAGCGCTGTAAAAAATAAAAAAAATAGTCCCATAATTGCACCTAAGGGTGTCTGCAAACCTGTAATGGCACCTAAAGAAAATCCTAATAAAAATTAGACCCCAAAGTCCAATAGATGCTCCTCTTTCCCAGGCTTCTGGTTGTGTCAAACAGCGCACTAGGGCACATATGGGATATCTCAAAAAATTGTATCGTCCAGCAAGAAAAAAATACTTTAAAATACCT
>JAODAL010052074.1:0-26229 GCA_025379985.1 Phyllomedusa bahiana
CTATTCACCTGAAAACTATTTTAATGACTCTCTTATTTCCGCCTGCTATAACTTAACCCCTTGCCGGACCCGTTTTGGCCTCTTGACAGACCCCCTTTTTTAAAATGGGGTCATGGTCCTTTATGGGGGAAATAATTTTTGAACTTTAACCTATCCTGTGTTCAGAGATTGTTTTCTCGTAAACCCCTTGTGTTTTAAGATAGAAAGAATTTTGGTCCAAAAATCTTGTTTTTTGTAAAAAATATCAAAAAAGGGAAAAAATTTGAAAAATGTACCAATTTTAAACTTCAAAAATTTCTGCATGTAAGACAGATGTTTCCACTAAAAATAGTTTATAATGCATCTACCAAGTCTGCTGTATTTGGGATCTTTTTTTTTAAATTGTTTTTTTTTTTTTTTACACATTAGGGGGCTTAAAAATGTAGTAGTAATTTTACATTTTAAAACAAAAATTGAAATTTACATTTTTTAGGGACCGTCCAGTTCAACGTGACTTTGATTGACCGGGAGTTGATCCCCCATAATGCCCTATCTAAGAAACACACCCTTAAATTTTTTTAAAAACCGCATTTTGGAAGTTTTTAACCTTGGTTTTTCACGGGAATTAAAAAACAAAGTGGAAAGTGAAATTTCAAAATTTCACTTTTTTTGCTTTTTTCCATTTTTAATACATTGTTACAAAAACGGTAAATGTGACGGGGAAATACAACTTAATATTGTTTCCCCCAGATTTGCCGTTTAGGATATTCCTTGGGCCTGTGCATTATTTGGGGTCAACCACAAGCCCCCGATAGGGGGAGCACCTACTGGCTTGGGGCCCCCTTTTCATTACCATTTTTTTAGGGGGGTTTCAGGGTTTTCGGCACCCTAAGGTCTAAAACTTAACAAATCCCCTAAAAATACCCCCTTTGGAAACTCAACCCCCTTAAGGAATATATCAGGGGTTTTAGTGGCTTTTGACCCCCCCAGGTGTTCACAAAAGTTTTTAGGTTAGGCTGTGAAAATTAAAAAAAAAAATTTTTTTTTCCCCTTAAACTGCAATTTAGGAAAAAGTTTAACTTTTTCAAGGTTTTCCCGGTAAAAAAACACCCAAAACCTTGTTTTCGAAATTTTTTCCAAGTTTGACAATCCCCACATGTGGGTGTAAACTGTGTTTGGGGCATGGAGGGGGTTAAGGGGGGGAGCGTATTTGGCTTTTGGAAAGCGATTTTGTTGAGGCCATGTCGCATTTAAAAAAAGCCCCCAAAGTACCAGAACAGGGAAACCTTCCAGAAGCGCCCCATTTTGGATCAGCACGCCTCATAGATCTCACTAGGGGTGTATTGTACATTTGGGTGCACAGGTGTTACAAAGTTGTTGTTTTTTCCACTGTGCTATGAAAATGAGGAAAACGCAATTGCCATTGTTTTTTAAGCTTCAATTTTTAAACAGAGTTCGCCGGCAGTATAAATGAAAAGGATATCTTTACTATGGGGGTCGGTAAAATTTGCAATGGTATAGTTTTTATATAGTTTTTTTATGTTTTATTACTTTTACACAATAGAAATAGGTTTTATAAAAAATTGCTTTTTTTTATGTTGTTCTGTTCTGATAGCCATAAAGTTTTCAGTTTTCTGTATACGGAGCTGATTCTGGGCTTGTTTTTTGTGGGATGAGTTGATGTTTTTATTAGTACCATTATGGTATGGTATTATTAAGTTTTTTGTGAGGCATTTTGAACAAAATACAGCATTCCTGGTAGTGTTTTTTATTTTTATTTTTTAACAGCGGTCACCGTGCAGTATAACTGACATGCTAGTATTACTCAGCAGGTCGATACGATTACAGCGATATCCAATTTGTATATTTTTTTATGTTTTACTGCTTTTACACAATAAAAACACTTTTATTCAAAAAGGAAACTTCCCGGGATCATCAGATAGGGGATCGGTGCCGCACTGCAGGAGCTCACTCCTCCTGCCTGCGGCTTTATTATCGCAGCCATGACAGGCTGCGGTAATGATGCGTTTTTTCACCCGCGGACGGAGCTCACTCCGGCCGCGGGTGATTCGGCATTGGGGGCCAGCGGTAATTTACCGCTGGTCCCATGTTGCGATCGCGCGTGGGCCCTCACCGCAAGCCCGCGCGATCGCCAGGGCGTATGGATACGTCCATTTGCGGGAAGTCACTTCCCGCTAGGGCGTATCCATACGCCCTATGTCGGGAAGGGGTTAATACATGTTAGGCGCATTACTTATGCGGCAAAGTTTCGTAACACATAGGCGAGGCGCGTCGAACTTTACACACCATTTATGAACACACAAAAACCACTTTCATACTTCAGGCGCATTATACACTGAAAATGAGACTCGACTATTCACTTTGACGCGCCTTCCTTCATACATGTCGGCCTAAATATTTGGACATGTGCATTCTAAATTAAAGAGATGGAACTCATTTAGTTCATTTAAAAAATGTTATGTTCATCCCGAAATTTCAACCAAAAGCCAAATATTCCTTAACAATTTGTAAGTAGTGTATGCGTTTTGGGATTAAAATCTAAGGGCAACATGTATGAACGGGGATGCGCCATTTATTTTGGCGTATCTTACCAAAAAAACTGTCACAGCCCTGTTCTATAGATGTATGAACAAGTAGGCACTTTTAAATGCTCCAAAGATATGCCATGCTATGCTATGCGAGACATAGCACATGCCAGACTTATGAACTCACATATGATAGGTTCATACATACTGTCACATTTTACACTTCTCTATTTTGATTTAGAACTGGCCTGTCGGTGCAAAATTTCATACATGTCGCCCTGTTTATGTGGCTGGTATCATTCTAAGCCTTGGATATCAAGATGGGTGGCAGGACACATCCTAAAAACATGGTCTCTGAACACCAGGTACGCTTGTTTTTCCTTCAGACAGGATAGATACTGTATACCCTGTATACTGCTATACCGCACACTGTGCCCTGTATACTGCCCATAGTGCCCATATATACCCTGTATATCCCATAGTGCCCTGTATACCACACACAGTGCCTGTATGTACCCTGAATCATGCCAGTACACTGCCCATATGTACCTTGTATACTGCTATACGCAACACAAGGCCCTGTATATACCCTGTATGCTGCCCCCAGTGAACATATATTCCCTGAATACTGCCCATATGTACCCTGTATACTTCTCCACTGCCCATAGTACCCATATATTCCATGTATACTGCTCATACACCACCCTAGTATAGTATAGTGCCCATATATACTCTGTATACCGTACATAGTGCCTATATATACCCTATATACAGCTATACCACACATAATGCCCTGTATACATGCTGTATACTGCTATACCACACATAGTGCCCATATATATCCTGTATATTGCCCATAGTGCACTATATACTGCACACAGTGCCCTGTATACACTCTGTATGTGCCCTGTATATGGCCCATGTTTACCCTGTATATAGCTCATATATACCCTGTATTTCCTATAGTGCAATGTATGCTGCTATACCGCACACAGTGCCTTGTATATACTCTGTATTGTGCCCATATGTGCCCTGTATGCTGTTATACTGCACACAGTGCCCTGTATATACTCTGTATACTGTCCATATGTATCCTGTATGCTGCTATACCACACACAGTGCCCTGTATACTGCCCATATGTACCCTGTATGCTGCTATACCACACACAGTGCCCTGTATACTGCCCATATGTACCCTGTATGCTGCTATACCACACACAGTGCCCTGTATATACCCTGTATGCTGCCCATATATATCTTGTATGCTGCTATACCGCACACAGTGCCCTGTATATACCCTGTGTACTTCCCTTATGTACCCTGTATGCTGCTATACCACACACAGTGCCCTGTAAACTGCCCATATGTACCCTGTATGCTGCTATACCACACACAGTGCCCAGTATACGGCCCATATATATCCTGTATGCTGCTATACTGCACACAGTGCCCTGTATATACCCTGTATACTTCCCTTATGTACCCTGTATGCTGCTATACCACACAGTGCCCTGTATACTGCCCATATATATCCTGTATGCTGCTATACCGCACAGAGTGCCCTGTATATACCCTGTATACTTCCCTTATGTACCCTGTGTGCTGCTATACCACACAGTGCCCTGTATACTGCCCATATGTACCCTGTATGCTGCTATACCACACAGTGCCCTGTATACTGCTCATATGTACCCTGTATGCTGCTATACCACACACAGTGCCCTGTATATACCCTTTATACTGCCCATATATATCCTGTATGCTGCTATACTATACACAGTGTCCTGTATATACCCTGTATACTGCCCATATATATCCTGTATGCTGCTATACCACACACAGTGCCCTGTATATACCCTGTATACTGCCCATATATATCCTGTATGCTGCTATACCGCACACAGTGCCCTGTATATACCCTGTATACTTCCTTTATGTACCTTGTATGCTGCTATACCACACAGTGCCCTGTATACTGCCCATAGGTACCCTGTATGCTGCTATACCACACACAGTGCCCTGTATATACCCTGTATACTGCCCATATATATCCTGTATGCTGCTATACTATACACAGTGCCCTGTATATACCCTGTATACTGCCCATATGTACCCTGTATGCTGCTATACCACAAACAGTGGCCTGTGTATACCCTGTATACTGCCCATATATATCCTGTATGCTGCTATACTATACACAGTGCCCTGTATATACCCTGTATACTTCCCTTATGTACCTTGCATGCTGCTATACCACAAACAGTGGCCTGTATATACCCTGTATGCTGCTATACCACACACAGTGCCCTGTATATACCCTGTATACTGCCAATATATATCCTGTATGCTGCTATATTATACACAGTGCCCTGTATATACCCTGTATACTGCCCATATGTACCCTGTATGCTGCTATACCACACACAGTGCCCTGTATATACCCTGTATACTGCCCATATATATCCTGTATGCTGCTATACCACACACAGTGCCCTGTATGCTGCCCATATATATCCTGTATGCTGCTATACCACACACAGTGCCCTGTATATACCCTGTATACTTCCCTTATGTACCCTGTATGCTGCTATACCACACACAGTGCCCTGTATATACCTTGTATACTGCCCATATATATCCTGTATGCTGCTATACTGCACACAGTGCCCTCTATACTGCCCATATATATCCTGTATGCTGCTATACCGCACACAGTGCCCTGTGTATACCCTGTATACTTCCCTTATGTACCTTGCATGCTGCTATACCACAAACAGTGGCCTGTATATACCCTGTATGCTGCTATACCACACACAGTGCCCTGTATATACCCTGTATACTGCCCATATATATCCTGTATGCTGCTATATTATACACAGTGCCCTGTATATACCCTGTATACTTCCCTTATGTACCCTGTATGCTGCTATACCACACACAGTGCCCTGTATATACCGTGTATACTGCCCATATATATCCTGTATGCTGCTATACTGCACACAGTGCCCGCTATACTGCCCATATAATATCCTGTATGCTGCTATACCGCACACAGTGCCCTGTGTATACCCTGTATACTTCCCTTATGTACCCTGTATGCTGCTATACCACACACAGTGCCCTGTATATACCCTGTATACTGCCCATATATATCCTGTATGCTGCTATACCGCACACAGTGCCCTGTATATACCCTGTATACTTCCCTTATGTACCCTGTATGCTGCTATACCACACAGTGCCCTGTATACTGCCCATATGTACCCTGTATGCTGCTATACCAGTGCCCTGTATACTGCCCATATGTACCCTGTATGCTGCTATACCACACAGTGCCCTGTATACTGCCCATATGTACCCTTTATGCTGCTATACCATACACAGTGCCCTGTATATACCCTGTATACTGCCCATATATATCCTGTATGCTGCTATACTATACACAGTGCCCTGTATACTGCCCATATATATCCTGTATGCTGCTATACCATACACAGTGCCCTGTATATACCCTGTATGCTGCCTGTAGTGCTCATATATCCTGTATAGTGCCCATATCCTGTACAGAGCTGTCTGTCGGGTCAGGGAGCAGGGGGAGGGGGCGCACTGACAGCACAGCACGAGATGAGCTCTGAAGAGCTTAGAAGCAGGAAGCTCCTGTCCGTGCTGTGCCCCCTTCCTCCCCAGCAGATATTATCAGGCCCGTCATAGGAGCAGCTCTTCTGTGTCCTGAGCCCTGAAGTGTCCCGGTGAGTGTCCAGTGTGTGTCTGTGAGTGACTATATGTGTATACATGCGTGTGAGTGGATGTGAATATGAGCTTGTGGCTGCACTGTTTTTGATGCACCTTTTGCTGTGTAAAATGCACATTTTATGCACCAAAATGCACATCAAACAGGCACCTACCCTGTCCCATTGTTTTCAGTGGAAATACATGCCACAGTTCATATTGTGACCTGTCGCACATATTCCCATTGAAAACAATAGGACAGTGTGGTGCATATACTTAGACACATATTTCCAGTCAGGTTGTGTAAAAAAAAAAAAAAAAAAAACGTCAATATTTTTCCATGTTTTTCTTGCATATTCAGCATTAAAAACATGCACATTCTAAATTGCATTAACCCCTCGCCAACAGTTGACATATGAGTCCGTCATACTGTCAAGAAATGACTGTAGCGGGATTTTCCTGCATTCCTGCTGCATACAGTAGGAGGCAGGTGCTGGCTGCTAATTGCAGTTTATAGCTGCCAGTAACAGCAGATAACAGAGCCGACTCCGTTCTCTGCTGTTTAACCCCTCAGATGCCATGGCGGCCAAGGCATCTTAGTGAATGAGAAGTGGTTTTGCTCACTGTGAACGGCACCACCACGTGCGGTGCCAATCGGGTTACATGGCAGCTGGAAGCCGTGTCTTACCGCTTCCTGCCATCTTTATACATCCTATTGCATTGTTAATACAACGCTTGTGTCCCCTACTAGGTATGTTCCACTGGGGGAGGACTCACAGCATTAGTAAAAGGAAAAAAACAAATGCTTAAAAGTGTAAAAAAAAATCCCTAAAAGTTCTAGTCGCCCACTGTTGCCATTTTACAAATAGAAGTAAATAATAAAAGTGTTACACATATTTGGTATTACCAAGTCTATAAAAGTCCAATCTATAAAATATAACATCATTTATCCCATACGCTGAACACTGTATAAGAAAAAAATTCCAATTGCCAAAATTGCATTTTTGGGGTCATTTTACATCCCCTAAAAATTGGAATAAAAGTGATAAAAAAAGTTGCATTTACCCCAAAATGATTCTAATAGAAGCTACACTTTAAGGTGGTTGTCTCACTACATCAATTCATCTTACCTCAATCCTGTTTTCTTGATTTCACTTTGAATACAGGGGCGTGTTCACTGGCTTCTACTAGGCTGCAATAGAAGCTAGGTCTGTAGCTATAGAAACCAGTGCTGGCAGCCTATCAGGAGAGATTTAACAGGTCTGTAGCTATAGCGACCTGAGCAGCTGATACAGCCCATATAAGAGGGGATATCTGAGGATAGGTAGGACACTGCTAATGGACATGTATTGCAAAGTGACTTGTTTTTGCAAGATCTTTAACATAAAAAGCAATTCTTGTAGTGAGACAACCCCTTTAAGCCTCATTTGGGTCCTTAGGTGGAAGAACAAATAAGTTATTGGTTGCAGTAAATGGCCCAAATTTCCAAAAAGAAAATTTTTGGATTTTGTTTTACGGTACTAAAACATAATGAAAACCCTACATATTTAGTATCACCAGAATTGTGCCAACCTGCAGAATACAGATAACACCTTATTTATACCAAAGAGTGACCGCCATAATAACGAAACTCCCGCAAACATGGCGCAAGTACGTTTTTTTCATATTTCTCCCCACTTAGAGTTTTTTCAGTTTCCCAGTGTATTTTATGGTACGGTGAATGACACCATTGGAAAGTACATTTTGTCCTGCAACATTAAAGCCGCCTTGTGTCTATGTAGGTGAGAAAATAAAAAAGTTATGGATTTTGGAAGGCGGGAGGGGAACTAACGTGGCAAAAAAAAAATAAAAAATAGTCTGCAGCAGGAAGGGTTAGAATCCACTTAAAGAAAAAAGTGGAATATGCGTCAGAAATCCCAAAGTGTCACTCAGATTCCTGCTGCAGATTAGACGATGTATGTTTCCAGAGGTAAAATACGCTGTGTGGATCCAGCCTATCGTTTTATTTTGTCTCTGTGCAGCATTGTCATTGTTTTGAGAATGTGTTAAGGTCTATTAGCATTAAACCGTAGCAACCCTATAACACCTTACCGACATTTAGGGCGACATGCATAAAAATATGGCATGCTAACGCCAAATTTCATGCGCATTATACTGGCATAGAATGTGCCTGATTTATGAACCTGCTCTACAGTGGGTAATAAATCAGGTGCATTCTAGCGCTGGGGCGACAGTGCTCAGGTATACCGCTTTGAAAGTGACAAGTTAGTTTTACTCTGTGGGTCGAGACGATTATGGCAATACCCAATTTATATAGGTTTTTTTTATGTTGAAGCGCTTTAAAAAAAATGTTTTTATTGTGTAAAACAATATTTATGCATCGCTGTCCTCTGACAGCCATAACCTTGTTATTTTTCCATGTACAGAGCTGTGTTTTTGCGGGATGAACCGACAATTTAATTGGTACCACTTCGGTGTTTATATAAGTTTATGATTGCTTTTTATTACATTTTATGTGCTGCGGGATGAACAAAAATCGAAATTATTATTATTTTTTTTAACGGCGTTCACCGTGTGGGTTAATTAACATGACATATTTATAGCGTGGGTCGTTACGCACGCGGCGATACCAAATATGTGTACTTTATTTATTTTTGATCTTTTTTGGGGCAATTGGCGTTTGTAAAGGGGAAAACAGCGGTGTACGTGTTTTTATTTTAATTTTCGTGTTTGTATTTTACTTTTTTCACTTTTTTTTTTTACTTTTTACACTTTTTTCACTTTTCCCTAGACAGGAATTGTATGAGAAATCTTCAAATCTCTCATACAACAGGAGATCAGTACACAGCTTGTTGCTGTGTACTGGTCTCCATGGCGACTGTCAATCACCATGCCCGCCAATGCCTACAATGCATTGCCGGGCATGGTGGCGATACAGACAGCTGGGAAGTGATTTTCACTTCAGGGGCTGTCTGGTATGAGACAGCAGCGGCATGATCATGCGGCAGCTGTGACGAGAGCTCCCTCCTCCTGCCTGCGGCTTAGCTCTGACAATCTTAATAGATCGTCGCAGCTAAGGGGTTAAACACCCACGGGCAGAGCTCACTCCGGCCCGGGTGATGCGGCATGAAGCCAGCGGTAATTTACCGCTGGTCCCATGTCCGGATCGTGCGGGGCTCGCTTGTAAGCCCCCATGATCGCCAGGACGTACTCATACGTTCATTTGCGGGAACGCACTTCCGCTAGGACGTATGGGTACGTCTAATGTCGGGAAGGGGTTAAAGCTCTGCGTTCTACATGTTATAAATCTTCTGCAATCATGTCACTGTATCAGGGATAGCTGGGAATAGCAGAGTTTATATGCCATTCACTGCTATAGAACCACCCAGAGCCTGACTAGGATGTGCGAGTCTAAATCTACCTGTGGTTCTGTGAAAAAACCTTTAGGGCATGTCCTCATGACACGGGTTTTCGGCCGTTTTTTCAGCCAGTTTGCGGTTTTTCAGACCGCCTGAAAAACCGGCCGAAAATGAGCACAATTGTGCTCTATGGAAAACCCGTACAGCAGTCCCCACTGCACGGGTTTTCCGTCTGCCAGTTTTGCCGCCCGCGGTCCGGCCGCAGAACATTGTGATAGCACAATCTTCCGTCCAGTTTCCGGACGGAATATGTGCTTCTCAATGGGAAGGGGAGGGCTTTTCTCTGCTCATCGTGGAGAAAAGCCGCCCCCCCCCCCACCTCGCGGCCGTGGGGACGGCTGCAAAACAGGACAGATATATTTGTCCTGTGCAGTGGGAACGCACCCTTAGGTGTCTGGTCTGAATTTACACTGCTTTTACTCAGAAGTCTTCCAAACTCAGCTTCTCTCCCTCTATCATATCCTGCTCTCAAGATAGGGCAGAAACCACCCGACAGGTTTTCTTTAAAGGGACACTACCATCAGAAAGAATTTTTTTAACTTTTTTTGTTCAAACCAATATTCCTGAAAATACTGAGTGACCACACAGAGTAATCTCACTTTACTTCAGATGCTACCTATGTCCTACATCTTATGTCTATATAGTCTTGTTACAAATAGTAGGTAATGAGCTAATGAATGCTCTATTGTTTTCTCCACACAGATAGATAAAATTATACTAGACCATGAGTAATACATGAACAGATAATGGGGTAATCTTGTTCTGCACTGGGAAGGTTTTTTTTCACCCTTAGCAGGTGCTGCTGATATTTACACTTCTCTTACCAGAGCCGACCAGAAAGAAGTTCTTCTGTGCTATCGGAGCTCACAGAGGCGAAGTCAGGGACAAGCCAGGAAATCATGTTCATAAAGGAAGTTAATACATTTTATATATTCCCCCTTCCCCCAAAAAAACACAACCCAGTTAAATAAAAATAAAAACCTGGTCAGTTTGTGAATTTTTTTATGGTAGTGTCCCTTTAAATGCAATCACTATTAATCCGAATAAAAATGAAGAGCGATTGAGGAGAGATATGAAATTTTATGTAACTTATGGAGTTTTTAGCAACTTTTAAATTTTCCTAGTTTTGCAAGTTACGGTGAATTTGCAAAGTTTATATAATTTGAGCGTGTGTGTGTTTATATGTATGTGTGTAAATATATGTATGTATATATATATATATATATATATATATATATATATATATATATATATATATAATATATATATATATATATATATAGAGAGAGAGAGAGAGATAGATAAATATATATGTATATATATATATAGATAGATATATATATGTGTGCGTGTATATACTGTATATATAGATATATACGTGTGTGTATGTATATATATATATATATATATATATATATTATATATATATATATATATATATACACATAAAAAAATGTGTATGTGCTCGCATATTAACACTAGCAGATCTTTAATAAGCTGTACTTATTGGTCCTTTAACCCCTTAACGACCTTGGACGTATGCATACGTCCTGAAGATCGCGCAAACTCTAAGGCCAAGTTCACACGGCTTAAAATGGGCCGTATTTCGGTCCGTAATTACGCGCCGGAGTGCGCCTATTACGGGCCGAAAACGGCCCATTCATTAGAGCACTATGGATTACGTCTCCTCTCCGCCGGGCGGGGAGATAATTGACATGTGAATTACTAGCCGCAAATACGCGCCACTAGCAATTTAAGTCTATGGGCCGGCGAAGTGCCGGCCCCCATCTCAGTCCACCGCTCCCGCCCCGCCCCCGGTCACACGGCGTAATTGCGGGGCGTAATTACGCCCTGCAAATACACCGTGTGAACCTAGCCTAAAGCAGAGTTCGCACGATCGGCGCGGGTTGTCAGCTGTATATTACAGCTAACATCCCGATGTGTCGACCCCGACCCGAGATCGCTCCGGGAAGGGAGGGCCATTAACCCCTTAATTAACGCGACCATCGGGTCACAATAACTAAGAGAGACGCAGGAGGAGATCGCTCCTCCTGCGTCTCTGTTGGCGACAGCAGCGCACGATCGTGTGGCTGCTGTGTGCTGACAGACAGCACGGAAGGCATAGAATGCCTTCCGGGTTGTCTGTGACGTCACGATGCCCGGCCGTGCCCTGTGGGCATGGCCTAGCATCGTGACTGATAGTTACCATAGGAACCAGTGCACAACAACAAGCTGTGCATTGATTCCTATTGAATGAGAGATCTTAAAGGGGATTTTGCCAAGAGACCATTTAGGTAGGTCTCTCCTTAGTACAGGCAGAATGTCAACAAATCACGCTGAGTCATGAAGCTGCAGGGGAGAGGGGGAGGGGATGAGTGAGGAGTGAGGAATCCAAGGGAGTGTCTCAAAACTTAAGTGAAATAATAAACGGTACAAGAGTGGATTCTCAATACAGCAAGACACAGCCTGATAGACTGCACTGTCAGGAGCCTTATCTGCTAAGATGCTAATGTAATGTAAAGAAATCACAGAGCTGAAAGAGAGAGAGACGCACACAGCCAGAGAACGAGCTGCATAAGCTGCTGCTCCTGTGACATGTTCACTGAAATAAGCAAACTATAACTTGTGGATTCTATATACAAAAGAGAACACCTATTCTACACAGCAGCTTGAAAGCTGCTTCATGTTGTCTGTCATCAGATAAAGCAGGTATCTAATAACACTACACCTAGTTTATTCTGTATACAAAAGAAAAACATATTGGGTACCCGGTGCCTTAAAAACTTCTGCAGCTCAGTCTCATCAGATAAGAAGCTCTCTCTGCGCAAGCCCGTCCAGCTCTTGTCACGCCGTATCTAATAGACTCTTTGAAGTAACCAAGGGCATGTAAGGAATGCTGTAGCTCTCTCAGACTGCAATTTTTGTAATCACATATATTTAGAAAACTGATTAAAAACCCATTTTGGAGGATCCCACATCAACATTACATCGTGGCAAAACCCCTTTAAGATCTCTCATTCAAATCCCCTATGGGGAAAAGTAAAAAAAAAATGTGAAAAAGTATAAAAAAGTAAAAAAAAGTGAAAAACAAGTAAAACACAAACACGAAAAATAAAATAAAAAACACGTACATCGCCCTTTTCCCCTTTACAAACGCCAATCGGCCCCAAAAAGATCAAAAATAAATAAAGTACCCATATTTGGTATCGCTGCGTGCGTAACGACCTGCCCTATAAATCTGTCATGTTAATTTACCCGTATGCTGAACGCTGTAAAAAAAACAAAAAGAAAAAACAATCACAGAATTAAAATTTTTGTTCATCCCGCAGCACATAAAATGGAATAAAAGTGATCAAAAACTCCTATAAACGCCAAAGTTGTACCAATTAAAACGTCAGTTCATCCCGCAAAAAAAAAGTCCTTACAGCTCTGTATACGGAAAAATAAAAAAGTTATGGCTCTCAGAAGATAGCGATGCATAAATATTCTTTTGCACACTAAAAACACTTTTTTTTGTGCATCAACATAAAAAAACTATATAAATTGGGTATCGAACCAAAGAGTAAAGCTAACTTATTACGGATACTGCACAGTGAGCGCTGTTAAAAATAAAAAACACTTCTAGGATTGCAGTATTTACTTCACTCTGCCTTCCAAAAAACGGATTTAAAACTGATCAAAAAGTCTTGTCCCCCCAAAAATTATACCAATAAAAACGTCAACTCTTCCCACAAAAAAACAAGCATGTACACAGCTCCATACACAGAAAAATAAAAAAGTTATGGCTCTCAGACTATGGCGATGCAAAAATGTGTTTTCCTGTTTGAATAAAAGTGTTTTTATTGTATAAAAGCAGTAAAAAATAAAAAAAATATACAAATTGGGTATTGCTGTAATCATATCAACCTGCTGAGTAAAGCTAGCATGTCATATCTAATGCAGAGTGACCGCTATAAAAAATAAAAATAAAAAACACTACCAGGATTGCTGTATTTTGTTCAAAACGCCTCACAAAAACCTTAATAAAAAGTGAACAAAGTGTTGTATGCACCCCATAATGGTACCAATAAAAGCATCAATTCACCCCGCAAAAAACAAGGCCCTACACAGCTCTGCACACAGCAAAATAAAAAAGTTATGACTGTCAGAATAGGACAACATAAAAACAATACAATTTTTTATAGACTTATTTCTATTGTGTAAAAGTAATAAAACATAAAAAACTATATAAAATTTATACCATTGCAATTGTACCGACCTCCATAGTAAAGTTATCACATCATTTCCAGTGCACGGCGAACGCTGTAAAATTGAAGCCCAAAAAACAATGGTGGAACTGCGTTTTCCCCCTCCCCCCCCGTGCCCCATTTTCATGGCCCAATGTTAAAAAAACGATGGAACACCTCTGTGCCCAAAATGCACAATTCACCCCTAGATGAGATCCATGAGGGGTGTTGAATCTAATATGGGGTGACTTCTGGAAGATTTCACCTGTTCTGGTTCTGTGGTGGCTTTGCAAATGTGACATGGCCCCACCAAAATCTGCGCTTCAAAAGCCAAATAGCGCTGCCTCCCTTGTACGCCCTGCCATGCGCCCAAACAGCAGTTTACATCCACATGTAAGGTATTGCCAAACTTGGAAGAAATTGCTGAACAAAGTTTTGGGGTTCTTTTATTCCAGGATTCCTTGTAAATATGAAACATTTTAAGCTAAAATTGCAGATTATTGGAAAAAAATGTTTTTAAATTTTCACAGCCTAATGCTAAAAAAAAATTTGTGAATCACCTGTGGGGTCGATATACTCACTACACACCTGTATATATACCTTAAGGGGTGTAGTTTTCAATATGGGTCTTTTTAGGGGTGTTTATTAAGTTTTAGCACCTTAGGGCCTCCTCAAACCTGAAATGGCGCCTAAATAAAATTGCATTGAAAATGAGACCCCAGAGTCCAGTAGGTGCTCCTCCTATTCTGGGGCTTATGGTTGAGCCAAATAATGCACTAGGGCCACATATGGGATATCTCTGAAAACAGCAGACCTGGGGGAAATGATATTACGTTGCATTTACCTTGTCACATTTACCGTATTCCAGTGAATAATGGATAAATATTGAAAATCTGCAAAAATAGTGACATTTTGAAATTTCACCTCCACTTTGCTTTAATTTCTGTGAAATACCTAAAGGGTTAACAAACTTCCTAACACTGTTGTAAATACTTTAGGGGTCTAGTTTCTTAGAAGGCATCATTTATGGAGGTATCTAACATACAGGCCCCTCAAAGCCACGTCAGAACTGGAATGGTACCTAAAAAAATGTATATTGCAAATTTTCTTGAAAATTTGAGAAATTACTACTAAATTTCTAAGCTCTCTAATGTCATAAAAAAGGACATTTAAAAATGATGCCAACCTATAGTGGACATATGGTAGATGCTAGTTATAAACTATTTTGTGGTGAATAATTATTTGTCGTGCACGCAGAAATTTTGGAACTTTCAAAATCACAGATTTTTCAAAATGTTCATGAAATTTTGATATTTTTCACAAACAAAAAAGGATTGTATGGATAAAATTTTCTTACTAACTTAAAGCACAATGTGTCACGAGGAAACAGTCTATGAATCACATGGATAGGTAAAAGTGTGAAAAAGTTATTCTCACATAAAGTGACACATGTCAGATTTCAAAAATAGGACTGTGTCAGTAAGACCAAAACTGGCTGGGTCCTTAAGGGGTTAAGGGTGTATGTACAGTGTAAAACAATATCTGTAAGTATAAGGAATGGCTGTACAGCTAGCTATATCAATGTAATGCTGTACATACCTGTATGTAGAATAACTGAAGGGTCTGATGAATGGTCTCCTTGAAGAAGCTATAGTCTAGTTTTATAGAAGAACCTGGTCGTTGCCTCTTTACATGTGAGATAAAGTAGTGATTTATGGAGCAGTAGACTTTTCTGGGCATCTTGTCCATGTCCCAATACAAGAACTGTATTGCATAAATGTATGAATGTATTCATGCACTGCATGAATTTTGAGCTTGGGAGTCCTAGTTTTGACGATTTCATTATGCAAATTGATACAAGGAAGTGTACCCACTGCTAATAGGACCACCTACTGGACTCCTAAGGCGAGAGTCCAAAGAGATTTAATGAAAGAATTAGAAGCTCTACAGAACTTGTCCCCAGAAAAGACTACATCTGAATTTGTGCAGCTCCTCTGTAACATGTTGGCCTCCAATCTGGCTCCATGTTCTGGCCTTCTTCAGGCTGATCAGTACCTAACTAAAATCAGCATACGTGTTGATGAGTTGTGAAGTATTAGATGAGGGTATGGCATTCTTTGCTGTGTGTGATTAGATCAGTGCTGTGCAAGGTGGTGGCTGTATATGTACTGCACCCTGTCCAAAATTACTTAATTACATAGACGGCTTGCTGTTGAAGCTGCATGTGCTTATAATTGGTTGTGTGCAGCTCAAGGTTGTAGTGACAGTGTTCTAGAATCTTCTGTCACTTTCATTTACATAGATGGCCTAAGTGTATGTCCATACAGCCACCGCGTTTTTGTGGGGCGTAATTGAGCTGCAATGAGCCCGAGTACGCCCCGCAAATATGGTAAAATCCTAGTACTCATGAAATGCTGTGATTTCCCGCCATATTCCTCGCCGCACAGTGCGTGCTCGTAAAAAGGAGAGACCTGTCACTTATTTTGGACGAGTACGCGTCCGGAGTATAGGAGTACCGTGGGAAACAACTCTCTACTGACTGCAGAGCTAATCTGATAACTGGGTAGTTCTTGCAGTTACTGAGCCCTGAGGCTTCTTGCCTGTCTGTGTGTTCAGTGCTCATTGATACACCATCCCTGCTTTCTCAGTGCTCATTGATACACAGTCCCTGCTTTCTCAGTGCTCATTGATACACAGTCCCTGCTTTCTCAGTGGGGAGACCGGCTGACTGCAAACTCTTCACAATTGTGCACTCTGTGTGGAAGTTTTAAGACATCTCTATAGACTTAGCCTATGTTCACACGGCATAATTGCGGCACGTACAGTACGGCCGCAATTACGCCGTGTGATTTGGGAGTCGCGCTGATCAGCGCATACTCCCGCGGCACGGGAGGGGGGGGTGGCGGGGCCAGGCCCCCCCAGCCCCATTGACATGCATTACTCACTGCTCGTATTTGTCGCAAGTAATTGACATGTCTCTTATCTCCCCGTGCTTACAATACGATCGGATTGTACGAGCGAGGAGAGGAGGCGTAATCCATAGTTCTCTATGAGAACTATGGATCACCGTAATTTCGGCGCACATCTTGCTTGTATTACAGCTGCGAAATGCGCGCCAAAATCATCCCGTGTGAACATACACTTAAAGGTGTTGACCACACCGACATGTATAAAAAGCGAGTAGTCGACATCTAATTAACCTGAAGATTTCAAAGATTAGGGGCCGTTGACATTAGGCAGATCTGCTGCAGATTTTAGTGCAGATTTACTGCAGAAGCTACTGTACATCAACTTCAGTGGAAGAAAGCAAAATCTACAGACCAACCTTTCTTCAGGTCTGTGTAGTTGAATCTCCAAATAATTTCACACCAAAATCCCCAGAAAATCAGTCTTGTATGAACATACCGTTAGAGTTGAAGTGGCATGTATAAAAGAGCAGTGGATGCCTCGATTCTGTGAATTGGAGGGAAACCCAGATCATGGGGCCTCTCACTGAAAACTGTCTTAGGCCATGTTCACACGGCTTAAAATGGGCCGTATTTCGGTCCGTAATTACGCGCCGAAGTGCACAAATTACGGGCTGAAAACGGCCCATTCATTACGGTAATTCACAGTTCTCATAGAGAACTATGGATTACGTCTCCTCTCGGGCGGGGAGATAATTGACATGTCACTTTCTAGCGGCGTATACGCGCCGCTAGCAGTGATTGTCTATGGGCCGGCGAAGTGCCGGCCCCCCGCTCACTCCCCCGCTCCCGCCCCCGTCCACACGGCGTAATTGCGGGGCGTAATTACGCCCTGCAAATACACCGTGTGAACATAGCCTTAGGGTATGTTCACACAGCGTATTGCGGTGCGTTCTGTACTTGCCGCAATACCCCGGGTGTTTTAGAAGTACGTTCTGGCCAGCATGTGCTTCTAAAACACTGACAGCTGGCTCCCATTGACTTCCACTCTCCCAGCGTGTAAACGCCATGAAAAGTGAAATGTCAATTGCTTTCCCTACCGTGTATTATACACCGGGGGAAACGTCAGGTATTCATAGATCTCAATGACAGCTATGAATTACCGTAATTGCAGTGAGTGTTTCGGGTGTATTGCCACGCAGTTACATGCCGAATTGTGCCACATGATTACGCCATGTGAACATACCCTTAGGCTATGTTCACACGGCTTAATTGCGGGACGTAATTTCGCCCCGCAATTACGCCGTGTGGACGGGGGCGGGGCGGGAGCGGGGGAGTAAGCAGGGGGCCGGCACTTCGCCGGCCCATGGACTATCACTGCTAGCGGCGCGTATACGCCGCTAGAAAGTGACATGTCAGTTATCTCCCCGCACGCCGGCTTCGCCGTGCGGGGAGAGGAGACGTATCCATAGTTCTCTATGAGAACTGTGAATTACCGTAATGAATGGGCCGTTTTCGGCCCGTAATTGGCGCACTTCGGCGCGTAATTACGGACCGAAATACGGCCCATTTTAAGCCGTGTGAACATGGCCTTAGAGTTATACTATATATAAAGCTGCCCCAATATCTCTAATACGATTACCTTTTTTTCCCCCTACTGATAAGCAATTGTTTTCACTCTTCAGAGCACCTGTAGCTCATAGTTGCCAACTCTCCCGTTTTTGGTGGGTCACTCCCGCTAATGGGGGCCGTTTCCCGCCCCCCGCTTCAGTTATTCAACCTCCCGTTATATTTGTAATGAGGCATCAGGGTAGCGTCTCCTGATGCTCCCCTGAAGCCACCCTCCTCGGCCGCGGCCGGCAATGCTCTCGTAGCTTCATAGGAAGCTGCTTGAGAGCCGGGAGCCCCGAGCACTACTGGGAAGGGGGCGGGGCTTAGCGTGACCCACGAGGCTCCGCCCCCTCCCTCGAACTGAGAACCAGCAACAAGACAGGTGAGTGTGTGCAGGGAGGACTGTGGCAGAGTGTGAGTGCAGGGGAGGAGTGTGGCAGAGTGTGAGTGCAGGGGAGGAGTGTGGCAGAGTGTGTGTGCAGGGGAGGAGTGTGGCAGAGTGTGAGTGCAGGGGAGGACTGTGGCAGAGTGTGAGTGCAGGGGAGGAGTGTGGCAGAGTGTGAGTGCAGGGGAGGACTGTGGCAGAGTGTGAGTGCAGGGGAGGACTGTGGCAGAGTGTGTGCAGGGGAGGACTGTGGCAGAGTGTGAGTGCAGGGGAGGAGTGTGGCAGAGTGTGCCTGGCGGAGTGTGCATGCTTCAGTGTGTGTGCGGGGAATGGGTGTGCATGCTTCAGTGTGTGTGCAGGGGAGGAGTGTGCATGCTTCAGTGTGTGTGCAGGGGAGGCCTGTGGCGGAGTGTGTTTGCGGGGGGATGGGTGTGCGTGTTTCAGTGTGTGTGCCAGGGCTGTTTTTGCGCGTGCGATAGGTGTGTGTGTATTTCAGTGTGGGTGTGAGGGGTGTGTGTGTGTGTGTATTTCAGTGTGGGTGTGAGGGGTGTGTGTGTATTTCAGTGTGGGTGTGAGGGGTGTGTGTATTTCAGTGTGGGTGTGAGGGGTGTGTGTGTGTGTATTTCAGTGTGGGTGTGAGGGGTGTGTGTATTTCAGTGTGAGTGGTGTGTGTGTGTATTTCAGTGTGGGTGCGAGGGGTGTGTGTGTGTATTTCAGTGTGAGTGCGAGGGGGTGTGTGTGTTTTTCAGTATGACTTCGAGGGGGGTTGTGTTTATTTCAGTGTGAGTGCGAGGGTTATGTGTGTATTTCAGTATGAGTGCGAGGGTTGTGTGTGTATTTCAGTGTGGGTGTGTGGGGGGGGTGTGTGTGTATTTCAGTGTGGGTGCGAGGGGTGTGTGTATTTCAGTGTGGGTGCGAGGGGTGTGTGTGTATTTCAGTATGATTGCGAGGGGGGTGTGTGTGTATTTCAGTGTGAGTGCAAGGGGTGTGAGTGTGTGTATTTCAGTGTGGGTGCGAGGGTGTGTGTGTGTATTTCAGTGTAAGTGAGGGGTGTGTTTGTGTGTGTGTGAGGGGTGTGTGTGTTTGAGTCTCTGGGGGAGGGGTGTGTGTGTGTGTGGGAGGGGGGTGTGTTTGAATGTGCAAGGGGTTGGAGTTGCCCACTTATCTTCTGTCCCTTGCTCCTGTCTCCTGGCCCCTGCGGTCTGTCTCTGGTGGTCTCAATGGGCAGGAGACAGGCCACAAGGGGTAGGTTGCCCTCTGCTCCCGTTCTCCTGCCCCCTGCGGTCTGTCGTTGGTGGCTGCAGAGGGCAGGAGACAGGCTGCAGGGAACAGACGTTGGTGATTGCCTCTGGCAATAGCCTATTTAGCATCCAGGAAAGCTGGGTGACACTCCATCCCCCAAAGGTGGCACCCAGTTTTTCTATCATGGAAAGCTGGATGTTGCCTGTGGATGAAAGGTGTCACCCAGCTTTCCTGGATGCTGAGTAGGGTATCCAGCCTATGTGTATGAGTGCAATGTTTGTTTATTTACAGGTTCCCATTTGGATTACGTCGGATTCCGTGGACTACGTCGGATCAACCTTGGATCTATTTTTTTCAAATAAAATGGTTAAAGAGGGCTGGTGTCGGGAGTGTTTATTTAAATAAAAAAAAAATTTGTGCAATTTGTTTGTGTTTTTTTTCCATACAATTCCAGTGATAGTAGTGGAGGTATCTGACAGATGCCTCTTTATTACTATCGCTCGGGCTTGTTGTCAGCCAGCGGTGTTTCTTGTTGCCTAAGGCTGACACTAATCCCGTGTCACTATTACCCCAGTACCTAACGCACCAGGGGTTCTGGGAAGAGCCGGTAACCATCAGAAGTGGACCCTCTAATGTAGGGGTCTGCTTCTGGAGCAGCTGCAGGTTGGTATTTTTAGAATGGGAAGAGACCAGTAGCGATGGTTCTTCCCATTCTGATAGTATCAGGCTGCTGCTGTCAGTTTTACCATGACTGGTTAGGGAAAATGGGGGGCCCCCCAAGTCGTTTTTTCTCTGAAAATGTATTTATTTAATGAGAATCTGCACATGGGCATCCTCTGTAATGATTACAGGAGGTGCCCACTGCAGGATTCTCGATAAATGATATTTGAAAAAAAATAAGACGAGAGGTCCTCTCCATTTTCCATAACCAGCCAAGGTAAAACCAACAGCTGCAGCCTGCTAAAATCAGAATGGGATGGTCCATTAACACTGGTCCCTTCTCATTCTAAAAATACCAGCCCGCAGCCGCCCCAGAAGCGGACCATCACATAAGAGGGTCCACTTCTGACGGTTACCGGCTTTTCCAAGAACCCCTGGTGCTTTAGGTACTGGGGCAATAGTGACACGAGGTTAGTGTCAGCCTAGGGATGACAAAAACTACTGCTGGTTGACACCAAGCCCGAGCACTAGTAATGGAGAGGTGTCTGTCAGATACCACCATTAATAAAACTGAAATTACATGGAAAAAAAAAAAACAGACACAAATTACACAAAAAACTTTTATTTAAATGAACACTCCCCGACATCAGCCCTCTTTCACCATTTTATTACAGAAATCAATCCAACGTTGGTCCAACATAATCCAATGAGTCCGACATAGTCCAAAGGGAAACCTGTATGAATATAAGAGCATTAAAAAAAAAATGACAGTACAAAACTCCATCTCCTGCATCCCCTGAAGATCATTCCCTCAACTGATCTTCTAGGGGTGCAAGGTACGGAGTTCAACCTGCACAATATGATTCTGGGGAGTGCAGGCGCAGCCGTAGCATAATCTCCTGGGGGATGGTCTTTTGCCCCCCCAAAGAGATTGTAAGCTGTGCTCTGTACTCCTCTCTTCCTCCCTCCCCACACATTGTGTTATGCATCCTAGTACCAACACAAAATACAACACCCTCATCACCCCATAACCTCTCCACCTAATACCCATAGTCCTCTCACCTTCACTTATCACCCCATAACCTTCCCACCTATTACCCCATAGTCCTCTCACCTCCAGCTATCACTCCACCTATCGCCCCATAACCTTTCCACCTACACCTCCCACCTATCACCCCATGTTGCTTGTACAGAGGTGGCTACAGGTAGGGAAGTGCTGAATAAAATAGAATTCTAAGGTGTTTGTGTGGAAAATTTTGCAGGGACGAGTCGTGTTTGGAAGAAGTCATCTGGACAGGATGGAGAAGAAAAGGGAAAGATAACAATTCCAGTCACAGGAGACGTTTTCGGTGAGTCCTTACATGTTACTGCACTGTAGTCACTTAAGTGTCTGCGGAGCCTGTGCACACTGGTATATACCACTGTATAATCACTGTATGGTGGAAATATTGATTGTAATGTAATGGTTAAGGTGTAGGCACAGTTTGGTTGTATCTCCCAACTCTCCTGGATGCTGAATAGGCTAACCGACAGTCCAGGAAAGCTGGGTGACGCCAAAACCCAGCTTTCATCCAGAGTCGTAAAACAGTTAGGTGGCGTAAGTGTGGCTTTTTCAAAGGGGGCATGGCTCACCATCAAGAGTGCGTGGCTATGCAAATTTTTGCTGTGGCTCGTATAGCGCGCCGCACCTTCACATCTCCTGCTTTTTTGCTTTCAAAAGTTGGCAAGTATGCTGTAGCTATGTTTACTGAAATCTGCATTTGTCTTCGTAGTGTCTCCGCTAGTTATAGAGAAGCTTTATAAGCTAATCATGGCTACATAATCACACACAGCCTGATGGGGTAGAGTGAGTGTAAAGCTGCTTTTGACTCTGTGAAACAGCATGGTGAGAGAACCCCTTTAAATGGGTTTTGCTAGCCGTTTCACAGAGCCTGCTCTTTATAGCCAGCTTCAGGCTTCCACTTTCTTCTCCGGCCTTGGGTGAGTCTGTAGTAGTGATTGGCTTATCCACTTGGCTCTTCCTAGATGGTCTTATTAGAAGAACATTGGTAATGGAGGTTTGTAAATTGCAGTGCACAAGGCAACAGAGCTCTAAAGTGTTAGGAACTTGTTTACCGCCAAGCTTTGTCTGTCAGATAAGGAACATAGCAGGGAGTAAACGTCACAATTCCAGTCACTGCTAGAACCTGTCAGAGCAGAGAAAGGTGGCCAGTAACTAGGGAAGCTTGTGTGCAAAAGCAGCAGATAAGATCTGCTCCTAACTCTGAAGAGAAGCAAAATCAGAAGAGCATTGTATTTGGAAATAGTCTTTACCTTTTGCCTACATGTTTGAAGAAGTGGGAATACTCCTTTAATATTTTTTTTTTTCTGTGAGGATTGCTGTAACGAATATATTAAGTGTATTGATGTCCTTTTTATAGTAATCTGTGCTTTGGAAAACATGGGTGTAATAGGAGACTGATTATTGCGGATTACAGTCACTGTAAGGTCACCTTCAGACAGATGTATTTTCCTGTGTTTAAGTCTGTATTCCGGCTGTAAGTCTCAATATCGCAGAGGCTTGCATGATCTATCTGGGATGTGGTCTCCTAACCATGGGTAAAATACGTCCTTCTGAGGCATAATGGTGCGGTGACAGTCTGGTGAGCTAGTCATTTGGGGACCATTCTACCACTGTTGTTAAAAATGGTTAGTGTTGACCCCTGCCCTTATTCTGGCATAACGCCACATGCAAGTGCCATAGCAGGCTGCTGCATGTAGCATACCAGTTCCTGTTAACATTGAATGAGCAGACTATGGGCTTAGACCTTCTCTTTCTTCCTTTAGAATAAAAAGGGGAATATCTCTTCTTGAGAGATTTGAAATTGCCTTTTGCACTCTACTAGGCATCTACATATCACAAGGCATTATGGGAAAGGAGCTAAGAAGATCGAGCGGCTTCTATTGGATGTAACAAATCCTCAATTTGCTTCTCACTCACTGAGTCTTTAGCAAGCAAAAGGGTTATTAGCCAAACCAGTGTCGCTCATCTGCATACAGCTATTTCGGTGTTTTGCCCCTCATCAGTGCAGAGCTTGCTGGGTGATATAAATTGTGTGACCTCCTGGTGCGGCCTTTCTGCATCTATCAGGGCTAGAACTAAATGCTGAGACCCCTTCTACAGCCTGCAGGAGACGGCACCAACGAGAAGATGCCTCCAGTAGACACTAGTTGTACACAACCGACTATAGGGAGAGGAGGGTCAGTGTTTGTAATTATAGGGGGACTGAAGCGCTTTATAAAACCGGGTGAACATGTGGTCAGAAGCCAGATTGGCCACACTGCTCACAGAAGGTGGATTACAGTTGGCCATGTGTTGGCACGCTAGTACTGTGTTGCTGTTTTTTTGATTTTATTTTCCATTTTGGCATATATTTGGTTGCCAAATGAGAGATGTATCTTTTCATCAAATCAAAGCCTCTGTTATCCTTCAATTTACCTTAATTGTGCCCAATTCTCTGCAGGTCTCTGATATGTGTAACAGTCGGTGCACATCGCCAGTCAGTTTTACTGGTGCTCAGTAGTGAGTATTGGCTCTAAGATCTCACATTTGGACCATTTTCATTTAGAATGACTATTGTGGGGTCTTCTATTCACTTGTGGTTTTTTGGGAATGTAGTTTTTTCTTACGTACGTGTTTTGTTTTTATGTTTTAGCTGCAGATGCTGATGATCCTCCAAGAATCACACCTAATCCTGTCATCAATGGCAGGTGACCACAACAACACGGAAGAGGATATGGAAGTCGGTAAGTTCTGGGCATGGCACACTAAGGTTATGTTCTATATGCCCTGCAATTACGCTGATATGCGCGTACTCCCACGGCGCGGGGGGGCCGGCATCCAGCTGGGCCCATTGACATGCATTACTCGCGACGCGTATTCCCCGCAAGTAATTGACATGTCACTTATCTCCCCGCGCGTACAATAAGATCGCATTGTATGAGCGGGGAGAGGAGGCGTAATTTCGGCGTGCATAGAGCTAAAAAAATTTGCCTGTGTGAACATACCCTCATAGGCAATATGTTTAGTTAACCCCCCTCACTGGGATGATAAAGGTGGACTACACATAATTGTCCAAAACATGTACGGTATGCTGTTCCTGGTCTTGTAAAAAGGACATATTCTATTGAAGGTCTGTGCTAAAAGATTATACTGATCAGATTCTCCCAAAGAGACGGCAGATTAAAGGAATCTCACTGTGTTCGGTTTAATGCAGGTAGAATTTCCTTTTAAAGCAGGTCTTTCACATCCATCCCTGTCAGACGACGTGGAAGAACTGGATTATGCCTAAAAAGAGACTTGTTGTGAAGCTTGTTACAGATGACATTCAAGGTCTTAGGTCCTGTTGATAAACCTTTCCACTGACCTCATCCTCTGTACATGTACAACACGGGGATAACAGGAGCTGTACCTGAGCCATCCACAGCGAGTATTAGGCTGAGTTTACACTGTGGTTTGGTCCCATTCAAGATCTTCGCTACAGGTCAAGGTAATAACGGTGCAAAAGGAAGTCACTTCTGGACTTTGCATTGTTTTATGAATGGGAACACTTTCTGTGCCGGACAAAACTGTGTGGTTGACTGCACTATTTCATCTGACACAAAGCGTTTGTTTGAGAAACAGAGCAAACTTAGTCCACATTTGCACTGTTGTTCCCTATAGCTGCGTCCAAAACCATCAAATACATTTAACGAAGGCTTAAACGGACCAAAACCCACAATGTAACCATGTTTTTAGCTGTTTTTTTTAATGTTGCTGCAGTGGGTCAGAGTGACTCCAATCTGGGTAAACAGGGAAGGGCAGGGCTAGTTTTTTTTTAAATTTACATACTAATACACTATAATGTTATTTAAAAACCTTTAAAAGGGGTTTTGCCACGAAGTGAGTTTTTTTGCCTTTGCTGCTCATGTTGCGACCCGCCCCGCGATCCTTCCGCGGGCGACGGGGGCAGCTCTGGGCCCGTCCCCGGGACAGTGCCCCCCCTGCCCGGGGGGGGCGGGCGGCGGGCGCCTCCCCCCCCGGGCACCATACTTTCCGCCCGCTCCTGTTCCCCGCACCCCCGTCCGGCGCGCCGTCCTGTATCTAAGGCGCCGCCCCGCCGGGTCTGTGAGATTTAAAGGGGGAGTGCGCCGGTAATTTGGGGAATTGCCGGGCATGCCTCTATTTACCTGGGGGCCTTCCCCCCCCCTCCCCCCGGATCTTTAGTGCCTTTTTCCATTAGAAAGCTTTCCCCATTGCCTTGTCCTGATCTACCTGTACCGATCCTCGCTTTTCCCTCTCTTGACCACGAATCCTGCCCCCTGCCCTGACCGCCTGCCTGCCACGCCACGAACCAACCCCCCCCGCCCTGACCTTCTGCCTGACCCCGACTACAGCCTGCCTTACGATTTTGACCACGCTATACTTCCTCCACCGCAAGCAAGCACTCGGGGGAAAGACCTGGTAGACTCCCCCGCAGCAATCCATCCCCCCTTTGCGGCGGGCTC
>JAODAL010052075.1:0-26229 GCA_025379985.1 Phyllomedusa bahiana
TAGCCCCTTCTTCGACATGATATATACAAGAAATTGAAAATTCCAGGCTTTTATACACAAAAACAGGACCTTCAAAGGATCTTAGAATTCTTAAACATAACAAAAGCAATAAACAAACAATCATTTAAAAAGGGTCAAAAAATTAACATCTGGAAACTTGTGGGGGCATGACAGGGGGGTCGTAAATCTGCCGCATTCACAGCCACAGGTGTAATTTGGGCCATCACATTTTCCATAATTTTGACATAAAATAGCAGGGATTTTTAAACCCCAAATTTGCAGAGTCTGAAATTTTTGCATTAATTTTAAATTCCCATTTCCTTCCTCCCCCTCGTCTTAAAGTTTCCCATTAAAACCACAACTTCAAACTTCAAACATGGCCCTCTCTGGAGAATTTGTGCCACAAGATTTTTTTTACTGTTATTAAAGTGAATCGTGGGAGTTCATGCGCTGGCGAGTTTTTGCCCTTTTTCCCCCAAAATAGGGGCCCCTTGGTCGGCCATTGCTACACATAATCAATACCCCACTTTGCTAGACCTGCAGGAAAAGCCCCCCAATTCTGTCACCTGCGGGGACGTGGGCCAGGTACACGTCAGGGGTGTGGTTTGCCTGCGGGTCTGCCCTTTCTGCAGGCAGGTGAGTGCCTTTTTCAGGGGGCCTTGGGGCGCCCGGGCAAAAACCCCGCAGGTTTGGGGGTTGCCAAAAGGGAAAAGGGAGGGGGGCTGGAATATTTTTTGAGTCGTTGTCCCCATGTAGCACAGGTTGAAGTTCCGAAAACTTTCGTGGGACTCCAGCGTGGGTTGAGGTTCAACTAGGGGAAACTCGTTTTTTCCTTCGGGGCTCTTTGAGTGAGCAGACTGTCTCTGTTGAGGCGGCCGTTTGCTGATTTGATTTCCGTCACTTTTTTTTTGTATCCCAATTGAGAAATTTTGTCCTCAGACCAGGAGGTTTTGTCCCGGGCTGTCTTGTTGGGGGAAAAAGATTGACCGTATAGCCTGGCTGTAATAAAGGATTCTTTGTGTGCTTGGGGGGGAAGCTGTCATTCCTGAGGGAGGCCGTTTTGTCTGTGGTTTGTGGTACACTATTGAGTAGCCGGTGTTTTTTGATGTGTATTGTAGAAATCCAGAAAGTGGATTTTGCTCTCTGAATAGGTAAGCTTGAGGTTGATGGTGGGGTGGAAGTTATTGAAGTCATTATGGAATTGAATTAGGCCTCCTCGCCCGCAGTCCAGATGACAACGATATCAGCGATGTAAAGGAGGTACATCAGGGGTTTGTGTGGTGAAATGGGGATAGATACGCTCCTTCCAGTTCAGCCATAAAGAGGTTTGCATACTGGGGCGCACATCTGGACCCCATTGAAGTTCCCATTCGCTGTAGATATAGGTCCTCTCCGTTTGCTTGTATCATTCACACGACTTCCTGCCGCATCTGCATCCAGTTAGCCGGCGCAGCGCGGTGGACGCTCGACCTCGGAGCAGTTTAATCAATACAATTTGCCAGCTCATTACGGCCCCGGCTCCCAGATGATCTCCACCATGAGCCAAGAGCGACCTGCCCGGGGCTGATCCTGGCCGCACAGCCCTGCGGACCCGCGCCTGCTGAATCCCAGGAGGGGGCGACAGACCGGAGCGAAGCTCCACCATAGAGAGCTGGAGGGACTGCGGATCTTCTGTGTCCTCTGAGGAGGGGCTGCACGTTTACAGCTTAAAATGGGACTTCTCTGAAGTCCGTTCTTGAAGATGCAGCAAAGTAGGAAACTTTCCATGGACTCCTGAGGACACAGCAGCTCACACCGCTAAGGGTCCATACAAAGCCCCTGACCCTCTGCTGGGGCCCAAGGACCGGTCAGTCCTGGCTGTGGTCAGTAAAATGGAACTACAAGTGCCAGCATGTTAAACACCCGTACTAATTGTATGGCTGCTGATACAGTGCTGTACTTTATATTGGAGGCGGCCGGGAGGGGTGTGGGGTCTGGGAGCGGTAAAAAGAGACCTGCCACCCGGGTCCATCAGCACAAGACCAGAGGGGCGGGAGGTAAAAGTGCCGACCACAAGACACAGCGAGCAAAGGAAGGCGGGGCTCTGTGCGTGATGTCAGCAGGTGTAGCCACGCCCCATAAGTCTCTGGCTGCAACTAGGAGGCAGTTGAAAGTCGGGAATTGCCCCTATATATACTGTACCCCACAGAAGTGAGTACACCCCTATACATACAGTATACCACAGAAGTCAGTACACCCCTATATATACAGCATTCCACAAAAGTTAGTACACCCATATACAAAAGTGAGTAAACCCACATACAGTATCCCACATAAGTGAGTATACCCCTATCTATACAGTAACCCACAGAAGTCATCACACCCCTATACAGTGAAGGAAATAAGTATTTGACCCCTCGCTGATTGTGTACGTTTCCCACTGACAAATACATGAACGGTCGATAATATTAAGATTAGGTTAATTTTAACATTCAGAGATAGAATATCCAAAATAAAATCCAGAAAATCACATTTTAGAAATGATATAAATGTATTTGCATTTTGCTGAGAGAAATAAGTATTTGACCCCTCTGGCAAACAAGACTTAATACTTGGTGATAAACCGCTTGTTGGCAGCACAGCAGTCAGAGGTTTCTTGTAGTTGATGATGAGGTTTACGCCCAGGTCAGGAGGAATTTTGCTCCACTCCTCTTTGAAGATCATCTATAAATCAGTAACATTTTGAGTCTGTTGCTTGGCAACTCGGAGCTTCAACTTTCTCCATAAGTTTTCTATGGGATGAAGGTCTGGAGACTGGCTGGGCCACTCCATGACCTTAATGTGCTTCTTTTTGAGCCACTCCTTTGTTGCCTTGGCTGTATGTTTTGGGTCATTGTCTTGCTGGAAGATCTATTTTTAACGTCCTGGTGGAGGGAAGGAAGTTGTCACTCAGGATTTAACGGTCCATGGCTCCATCCATTCTCCCTTTGATGCGGTGAAGTAGTCCTGTGTCCTTAGCAGAGAAACACCCCCAAAACATCATGTTTCCCCCTCCAGGCCTGACAGTGGTGTCTTTGGGTCATAGGCAGCATTTCTCTTCCTCCAAACAGGGCGAGTTGAGTTAATGCCAAAGAGCTCAATGTTTGTCTCATCCGACCCCAGCACCTTCTCCCAATCACTCCCAGAATCCTCCAGGTGTTCATTGGCAGACTTCAGGCGGGCCTGCATATGCGCCTTCTTGAGCAGGGGGACCTTGCGGCACTGCAGGATTGTAATGTGTTCCCAATGGTTTTCTTGGTGACTGTGGTCCCAGCTGCCCTGAGATCAGTAACAAGTTCCCCCCGTGTAGTTTTAGGCTGATCTTTCCCCTCCTCATGATCAGGGATCCCCCACGAGGTGAGATTTTGCAGGTACCCCAGATCTATGATCTTGTCCCTGACATCCTTAGAAAGCCCGTTGGTCTTGCCCATGTTGTAGAGGTTAAAGTCCGACTGATTGAGTCTGTGGACAGGAGTCTGTTATAAAGGTGACTATGTAAGACAGCTGATTAGGAGCGTGTAGCTGGTCTGAAGGAGCCAGAACTCTGAATGGTTGGTAGGGAATCAAATACTTACTTCTCTCAGCAAAATGCAAATACATTTATATCATTTACATCTTCTGGATTTTATTTAGGATATTCTATCTCTCAATGTTAAAATTAACCGACCCCTAAAATTATAGACCGTTGATGTCTTTGTCAGTGGGAAACTTACACAATGAGTGTAAGTAAAATGGTTACATCCGGCTTTTTATCCCCTTTGTACATGAGACTCCTATCATTTTATAGACAATCCTTTTACCGGTCTTATACATAAATGTGACCTGCAAGTATTTAGCATCTGCTTAGTTCTGCAGATTCAAGCCCTTCTGGGCTCTGGATCAAGCCGGTTTCCCCCACAATCTGCTCCCCGCTCTCTTCTCCACGTCCCCACTGTTGGTGCAGACTGGACCTGGGTGTGACTCCAGCTGTGTCCTCCCCTCTCCCCACAAGTGTTGGATTGGGTTGAGGTCTGGGGACTGTGGGGCCGATCCAGCGACTCCACCTCATTGTCACTGACCCCTTCCTTCTCCAGCCTTGGTGTCTGCTCCAGGTCGTCGTCCTGCCGGACACTATGTCGTCCTCTTCATCCCCATAGTCCTCAAGTGCATGAAGTAACTCATCCTGTAGGAGCCTCACATAAAGCTCAGCATTGAGGTCACCATCCATCCTGATCAAGTCTCCAACATCTTTGGCTGCGACCCCTCCCCATATCCTCAGGCTCCCTTCCCCCTTGGTTCTTCCCATTCCCCCCATCAGACCTCGGTAAATTGACTTCCTTCTCTCACTCTGTTCGCCCCTTCTCCCTTGGTTCTTCCCATTCCCCCCATCACACCCCGGTCTATTGACTTTCATCTCTCGCTCAGTTCGTCCCGTCTCCCTTGGTTCGTCCCATTCCCCCCATCAGAGCCCTGTCTATTGTCTTTCAGCTCTCGCTCCGTTCGCCCCTTCTCCCTTGGTTCTTCCCATTCCCCCCATCAGAGCCCGGTCTATTTACTTTCATCTCTCGCTCCGTTCGCCCCTTCTCCCTTGGTTCTTCCCATTCCCCCCATCAGAGCCCGGTCTATTGACTTTCATCTCTCGCTCCGTTCGCCCCTTCTCCCTTGATTCTTCCCATTCCCCCCCATCAGAGCCCGGTCTATTGACTTTCATCTCTCGCTCCGTTCGCCCCTTCTCCCTTGGTTCTTCCCATTCCCCCATCAGAGCCCGGTCTATTGACTTTCATCTCTCGCTCCATTCGCCCCTTCTCCTTGGTTCTTCCCATTCCCCCCATCAGAGCCCAGTCTATTGACTTTCATCTCTCGCTCCGTTCGCCCCTTCTCCCTTGGTTCTTCCCATTCCCCCATCAGAGCCCGGTCTATTGACTTTCATCTCTCGCTCCGTTCTTCCCATTCCCCCCATCAGAGCCCGGTCTATTGACTTTCATCTCTCGCTCCGTTCGCCCCTTCTCCCTTGGTTCTTCCCATTCCCCCATCAGAGCCCGGTCTATTGACTTCCATCTCTCGCTCCATTCGCCCCTTCTCCCTTGGTTCTTCCCATTCCCCCCATCAGAGCCCGGTCTATTGACTTTCATCTCTCGCTCCCTTGGTTCTTCCCATTCCCCCCATCAGAGCCCGGTCTATTGACTTCCATCTCTCGCCCCGTTCACCCCTTCTCCCTTGGTTCTTCCCATTCCCCCCATCAGAGCCCGGTCTATTGACTTTCATCTCTCGCTCCGTTCGCCCCTTCTCCCTTGGTTCTTCCCATTCCCCCATCAGAGCCCGGTCTATTGACTTTCATCTCTCGCCCCATTCGCCCCTTCTCCCTTGGTTCTTCCCATTCCCCCATCAGAGCCCGGTCTATTGACTTCCATCTCTCGCCCCTTCTCCCTTGGTTCTTCCCATTCCCCCCCATCAGAGCCCGGTCTATTGACTTTCATCTCTCGCCCCTTCTCCCTTGGTTCTTCCCATTCCCCCCATCAGAGCCCGGTCTATTGACTTTCATCTCTCGCTCCCGTTTCTTCCATTTTTCGTCCTTTCCTGTAATCTCTTTGCGACGCTTCTTATGAGGAGATTGAAGTCGCGGCTTCTCCCCCTTTTTTCGGGCCATCATTCCAGACCTGTGTAATGCGCCCGGTGCTTGCATGGACGTCTGTGATCTCTCACGAAGCCTCCGATCCGCTTCCACTGCCGCGTCTTAGCGTCAGAACTGATCGACCTTGTGATGAGCGACTTGTTGGCTCTGATGTTTCCCCTGGACGTCACCTCTTGGCTCTGGACGGACTTCATTCCATATTCTTCCCGCTGTCAGGGCCTCACATGATGCAGTTCGGCCATTTTCTTGGCCCAGAGACGCTATCGATGAGCTGGATGATGCCGCTTCTCTCTTCTTGGGGAATCTTCTTCATGGCGGCTCGGACCAGTGACCTCTCACTTGGGAATCAGCCTAATAACACACTGAGCTATTAGAGAAGGTGAGGACAGGTTGTAATTTGTAGTAACAAGAAGAAAAAAGATTTCCAAGAGCAAAACAGTAACAATGCAGTTACAGGAAAGAATCTGCAGAACTAAGCAGATGCTAAATAGCTGCAGGTCACATTTATGTATGAGAGCCAAGAGGATTGTCTATAACATCATGGTCACAGCTGTAGGGGATGGGGAGATATGGAGTCTGGAAGTCACAAGGGCAGAACATTGTTACCCTTTTACTTGTCAGTGTAAAATATATTTATTGGATACGAAAAAAGAAAAAACTTTAATAAATTGTAAAACGCTGCAGGAAGTTGGAAAAACAGTGGGAAAAACCGTCCTGAGTAACATTTGTGGAGTCTGTAGATTTGTTCTGAGGAATAGCATCGCCCCCATCAGATCCTTCATAGACGACCTCACATCTGAGCTCATTATTTCCAGGCTACAGAATTGCCTCTCTACACTAACTTGGGGGCAAAGTGGTGACCACAGGGGAACATCTCTCCCAATCTCCGGGTATAGAGGAGTCGCCTCCGGCACAGTCCGGTCTGAAAGCTTCATCTTCTCTGAGAACAAGTGAAACCTTCTGCTGAAACCTGCTCGCTCTGTTTGCTGTGGGATCTTCTCCTGTGGTGACGCTTTGCTCCAGGGCATCAATTACCCTCCTCATCTGATGAGGCTGAAGATCTGGGAGCACCGGCCGCACCCAACTCCTCCTGCTCTTGGCCCCGCATTGAACGAACTGGGCCAATTTATTACATATTTTGGGAGTCGGTCCATTTTATAATGGCTCAGACTCCACAGTCCTGCCTCCAATACTGCCCCTTGTTGTCTCCACTAGTAACTATGACCCCTCCAATCTTGACCCTTGTGATGCACCAGTAGTAATGGTAAGTGCTGTTAACGACCACTAGTAATATCCAGAGATGCAAGATCCAGTGCCTCCCCTGGTCCAGTCTGGAGCTGACTTCCTCATTGAAGCTGATGAGTCCCTGTACGGTCACATCGCGCGGGTGCAGGATTATCAGGTTAGAGTCACTGAGACGCTCCAGCTTTCCGGGTTCGTGTTCCTCTCTCGCGTTTCGTGTCTCGGGCTTTGCTGCCGTTATTCTCTACTTCTATCATTTTCTTTCTTTCTTGCTGCCTTCTGGCTCAGCAGGTAAATGCTTTCTTCTTGTGATTTACTGCAGCGTCCTCCTTGGTTTTCTCCAGTTTCCAGCCCTCTTATTCCCTTAAGGTCTGTACCTCTCACAATGAAAATTTAAGGTGCTTTTAACAATATGTAAACATTTCAGGGCCCGGCTCATAAGCCATACGGGATTTCTGGAGAATGATGGGTAATGGCCTGGCTGCAGATCTGAGGAGAGCGGAGGGTCCTGCAGGTATAACCTGGTGGCCCAGTGCATTCATGTTGCCAAAAAGCCCTGCACAGAATGACATTGATATCGCCCGTATGGAGACACATCACTTTCTGCCCCAGTTTTACTACTTTCTATTTCTGGGAGATTTCGAGGATGGATCTGATTCTTTCCCTTTAGCCGCCGTTTAAGTGAAAACAATTATTTCCTTGGACTTTGGTTTCAGGCTCTATATATGCCACACGGGTCCTAATGTGCGTCCAAAACCAACAATCAAGTTGAGTTGAAACCACAAGTTAAACCAATGCTTGAATCTTTTCCTGAGGCTGAACCAAAACCACAGGTGTTACACATAGTTTTAGTAAAACCAGATGCCTTGATGGCAGGATCATGGTCTATGGAAGCAGAGGTCTGAGCCCTAGGTGTGTTTTTAGGGAGATCCAAGCAGTTTCAGTGTGAGGCTTGGAACAGTGCACTGTAGGTTTGGCACTGACTAAACCAGCTCATGCTGTCTACACAACTCTCCCGTCCTCTAAAATAGTCATGGCGTCTATCCAACTCTTATCCTCCCGGATAGCCATGGCGTCTACATAACTCTCCCATTCTTCAGAATAGGCATGGCATCTACACAACTGTCCCATCCTTCAACCTTAGTCCTTCTTCCTGGTCAGACCATTAGACTGCATCTTCCAGAATAGTCAAGGCGTCTACACAACTTTCCCATTCTTCAGAATAGGCATGGCGTCTACACAACTTTCCCATTCTTCAGAATAGGCATGGCGTCTACACAACTCTCCCATTCTTCAGAATAGGCATGGCGTCTACACAACTCTCCCATTCTTCAGAATAGTCATGGCGTCTACACAACTCTCCCATTCTTCAGAATAGGCATGGCGTCTACACAACTATCCCATTCTTCAGAATAGGCATGGCGTCTACACAACTCTCCCATTCTTTAGAATAGTCATGGCGTCTACACAACTCTCCCATTCTTCAGAATAGGCATGGTGTCTACACAACTCTCCCATTCTTCAGAATAGGCATGGCGTCTACACAACTCTCCCATTCTTCAGAATAGGCATGGCGTCTACACAACTCCCCCATTCTTCAGAATAGGCATGGCGTCTACACAACTTCCCATTCTTCAGAAATAGTCATGGCGTCTACACAACTCTCCCATTCTTCAGAATAGCATGGCGTCTACACAACTCCCCCATTCTTCAGAATAGGCATGGCGTCTACACAACTCTCCCATTCTTCAGTATAGTCATGGCGTCTACACAACTCTCCCATTCTTCAGAATAGGCATGGCGTCTACACAACTCTCCCATTCTTCAGAATAGTCATGGCGTCTACACAACTCTCCCATTCTTCAGAATAGTCATGGCGTCTACAAAACTCTCCCATTCTTCAGAATAGGCATGGCGTCTACACAACTCTCGCATTCTTCAGAATAGGCATGGTGTCTACACAACTCTCCCATTCTTCAGAATTGTCATGGCGTCTACACAACTCTTCCATCCTTCACCCTTAGTTATGGCGTCTACACAACTCTCCTGTCCTCCAAAATGGTCATGGCAGCTACACAACTCTGTCTGTCCTTCACCCATAGTCATAGCACCTACACAAGTCTTCTGTCCTTCAGAATAGTCCTGGCGTCTACACTACTCTTCCATCATTCAACCATAGTCCTTCTTCCTGGTCAGATCATCAGGCTGTACCCTCCAGAATAGTCATATGGTGACATGTATGAAGGCGTCAATTTTATTGTGCGCATTACTAGTGTAGACTGCGCCTGAATTTGTGAACCTGTTGTACTGTGGGTCATTGATAAGGTGCTTTCTAGCTCCAAAACAACAACTCAGGCTCAGGTAAACCCTTTGTGCCTTGCTCTGCCTGTTCTAAATGTTTTACGCCTAGTTTTGCCGTCCTCCCGTCATAAGTGTGTAGAATCATACGGTTGTGGTGCAACACCTCCAGAACGCCCCCAGATATTAGACGCATTGCAAAGTGCCGCGGGCGCCAGATAATGCACTTAATTTTGGAGTGCACCTGATTATAAATCTAGAGAACAGGGCTGTGCCAGTTTTGAGGGTGAAAGAATGCCAGAATTCTGGCACTTCCCCGAACATACATGTCGCCCACAGATTCTATACAACTCTCCCATCCTCAAGAATAGTCATGGCGTCTTTCCCATCCTCCAGAATAGTCATTGCGTCTATACAACTGTCCCATCCTCCCAGAATAGTTGTGGCGCCTGCACAACTCTACCATCCTTCAGAATAGTCATGGGGCCTCTAGAACGCTCCCATCCTTCACACTTAGTCTTTGGCGTCTGCAACAAACTTTCTCCCATCCTCCAGAGTAGTCATGGCGTCTACACAACTCTATCCTCCGGAGTAGTCATGGTGTCTACACAACTCTCCCATCCTTCAGAATAGTCAAGGGGCCTCTAGAACTCTCCCATCCTTCACCCTTAGTCATGGTGTCTACATAACTCTCTATCCTCCAGGGTAGTCATGGTGTCTACACAACTCTCTATCCTCCAGGGTAGTCATGGTGTCTACACAACTCTCTATCCCCCAGGGTAGTCATGGCATCTACACAACTTTCCCATCCTTTAGAAAAGTCATGGTCTCTACTCAACTCTATCCTCCAGAGTAGTCATGGTGTTTACACAACTCTCTATCCTCCAAAGTGCTCATGGCGTCTTCAGAACTCTCCCATCCTCCAGAAAAGTCATGGCATCTGCACAACTCTCCAATTCTTCAGAATAGTCATGGCATCTATACAACTTTCTCATTCTTCAAAAAATCATGGTACGTACACAACTCTCCCGTCCTCCAAAATGGTCATGGTGTCTACACATCTCTCCCATCCTTTACGCTTTGTCATGGCATCTATACAATTTTACCATCCTTTACCCTTAGTCAACTCTCCTGTCCTCCAAAATGGTGATGACATCTACACAACTCTCCCATCCTTCACCCCGCAATTTTACTATTTTCTAGAATAGTCATGGAGTCTACACAACTCTGTCATTCTCCCGGATACAGTAGTTATGGGGTCTACACAACTCTCCCATTCTTCAGAATAGTCATGGTATCGATACAACTCTCGTTCATCCTTAGTAATGGAATTTATACAATTCTCCCATCCTTCACCCTTAGTCATGGTGTCTACACATCTCTCCCATCCTTCACCCCTCAATTTTACCATCCTCTAGAATAGTCGTGGAGTCTACACAACTCTAATTCTCCCGGATACAGTAGTTATGGGGTCTACGCAACTCTTCTGTCCTTTACCCTTAGCCCCTGCAGTTGTACAGAATTGGACCTGAATGCATCACTGACGATTGCACTTTTTAGAACGAGAATGTGGAAATTCACAACTTGTTGAAATCTTTTGCCTCCCGTGACTGAAGGTTTTCCTTAGACTGATAAAGGAAATGGCACCGCTCATAACAATGAATGCAAAAGTGGTGTGCAAGCCTCTGTCGTTAGACCCCAAATCCTCCACAATGATGCAAAAAGAGACGGCACCACCAAAATTAAAAAAAAAACGTGAATGTGAGCTTGAAAATAGCCCCATGGAAGGGCTGAGATGTAGCCATTTGTGAACTCATGGGTGATTAGATTCCCGTTTTTTGAATTTTGGTGGTGCTCTTTTCTATTTTTTGCATCATTGAGAAGGTTTTCCGGTGACTGTCACTGTATACTTTCCTGTGAATCTTCCTCCTCCAGACCAGACCTCCTCTTGTTCATTAGCAGTTTTGCTTGTGACGTTTTGCGTCCAGGTCATCGTGTTGCTGAGAGTCGTCTGGATGATGTATGTACATAAAATAATGACTCCATGCATAACATAAAGCCGGTTCTGCGTCCAGGATTTCTCCGTGCGGTGATGTCACCCGCAGCGCCCAGTGCCAAGCGCTGATCACTATTCTGCTGTTTAATGCAGAGCCTTTAGTCCGTGGGTTTGGATGTCTGTCTGCCTTTGTATGGGTGCATATTTGGAGCTGAGCGGTGTATTCAAGAACAGTATCTTTTTTTATGGAGAATCTGAGGTTCGTACTAAAAAGTATTCCTATGTTTAGTAAACCTAGAGAAAATTATGAATCAACTAAATGCTAGAATGTGAAGAAATCAACCAAACAGGAGCCGGTGCGAACCGAGAAATATATGACGTGAGTCAGACAGGAAGTGGCCCCCTCCGGTGTATAGCAGACTCGACCTGCGGTGCAAGGACGCCCCCTGTACGATGCTGGTAGAGTTATCAAACTGTATGGTAGAGGTGCAAAAAGCCATGGAAAGTCCTGACATAGCTGAAATCTATCAGTAATTCAAAAGCAATCCTGCCACTTAGCGACAAATAATATTAGTGAGTTCATCTGATGGCCTATAAATAGGTGGCAGTACCAAGGTGCCAAACAAGAACATTTATGATGGGTATAAACCGTGAGCGGTCTCAAGACTTTGCAACCTTATTAGTGAAAGACATATTGATGGCATCGGTTACAGAATGTTTAAACCACTGAAACTTCTAGTGTGGCCATAATCCGGAAGTGGAAAGAACATCATTTCACCTTAAACTGGCCACAACCAGGTGCTCCCCACAACATTTCAGATTGGAATGAATTATCAGAAGCGTTGTCAAGATGGCAAGGAATTTGTCGGAGAGCTGCAGAAAGATATTGGAATCAGCATGTTACAACAATAAGTATAATGCATCTTATCCTCATGACTTGTGTGCTCGCTCTCCAGCCATAGCCTGTGTGCGCGCTCACCCTCCAGTGCCTGTATGCGTGCTCACCCTCCATGGCCTGTATGCGCGCTCACCCTCCTTGGCCTGTTTGTGCCCTCACCCTCCTTGGCCTGAGTGCTCACTCTCTCCATCCATGGCCTGTGTGCATGCTCACCCTCCATGACCTTTGTGCACTCTTATCCTCCATGACCTGTGAGCACTCTTATCCTCCTGTCTGTGAGCATCTTATCTCCTGACTGTGTGCAATCTTATCCTCATGACTTTGTGCATTTATCTCCATGACCTTTTGCCTAATATACCATGACCTTTGTGCACTTTATACTCCATGTCCCTTTGTCACTTTACTCATGGACCTTTTGTGTGGCGAGACTTATAGCTTTATGATGTCACTGTACGGCCGGCGCCGCTCCGGCTCTAGCGGCGCGCAGGGGCGATCGTGTTCCCTGGGTGCTCTTCGGGGTCGGGTGCCGCCCGGCTCGGAGCGCGGACGAGCGGGGGGCTGGGTCGCCGTGTAACTTAATTGACCGCGCTCCTGTGGCCCGCCCTCTGCGGCGAGGGCGCGTGCCTGTGTATAAGGCGACGCGCTCGCGCTGTTCCCCCCCCCCCCCCCATCTCCCCCCGGACGCGGTTTTAAAGGGCCAGCGCCACTGAATTTTTGGCTAATTGCAGGCGCTTTCACTATTAAGGTTACGTCCATATACTCCTTGCTGGTTCTATGAATGCCGTGCCTAGTGAAAGTAGTTCCAAAGCATACTCTGCCATTCAGTGTACCAGACCCTCGCTACGTTTCTCAACTCGAACCTCTGCGCCTGCCCTGACCTTCATGGCCGTCTACGACCGAATCTTGCGCCTGCCTGACCTTTGCTGCCACGAATACGATTCTTCGGACTACGATTCTGTACACGCTGCCACTCGGCTGCCACCGCAAGCAAGTCAGGTCCAGGGGGGACGACTGGTAGCTCACTCCGCGGAAAGTCCATCGCTTTGCGGGAGGCATTGGTGAAAAACCGGGGCCTACTTAGATTCGTTCCTGGCGTGGTTAGCTTCATCGCTTGCGGTGAGTCCAGTGGATCCACTACCCAGCGTTCCGATTAGATCTGCCATGCGATCCGCCAAGGTTGCCCTTGCCAAGCATCGGGATTTAAACGATTGTTGGATCCAGCAAATGCAACAGATGACAATCAAGGTCCAGCAGTTGGGCAGTCACCAGCCATGATGGGTCAGCTCTTGCATCAGCAGCAGTCTCCGCCCTCGTCGTGCTCGCTCTTCTTCTGCAGTTACGTTGGCCACGTGGGACAAGCTACGGTCCTTCTAACCTCAACTTTGCGGGATCCAAGTCTCCGGGTTTCATTACGCAGCTGCCTTATGATCGTGAGTGATGCGGATCAGTTTCCTGGGAGAGGTCCAATGTGGCTGTTCGTGGTGGTCTACTTTCGGGAGAGTCTGGCTTGGGAACTCCCCTCCTGGAAGGATATGACGGTGATGGGACCTACAGAGCCTTCTCGCAGGAATTCCGCACGTCTTTCGAGAGCGGGCGTGCTTCCTCGAGAGAGCCTATTGAGCCTTCGTCGGGCGATATCTTTGTGGGTGATCTATGCGGTTCTAATTCCGTACCCTGGCTTCGGAGCTCCGCTGGAACAATGGCTCTGCGTACCTTCAAAAGGGTCAGTCCAGCAGGGTAAAAGTACGCTTTGGCAGCAAGGACCTCCCGTCATCCATGAACGAGTTAATTCTTTTTGCCACCGCCTCGAATTAAGGTCGGGTGAGGGTCAGGAGGAGCCTTTGCCATAGAAAGGTGGGCTGTCGTCTCGTACGGCGGTTTACTGGTACTGTCGTTCCAATTCTCCATTCACCGCTCAAGCCGCAGAGGTGGATCTTGCAAGTGGACCGGGCCATTAACAGAGCAAGAACTGACCGTCGTCTGTACAGAACAAGCTTGCCTCCTATGAGCCAGCCGCACACTCTGCAGACGTTTGCCCCTCCTTGTCCTCAGTGCCTCACGGGAAACGTTACCTAGGTGCGTGGGAGAGGCGGTCCTAGGTGCAGTTTCTCATTCCACGTATTGATGATATGTGAGGAGGTGATTTGAATGCGGTCTGCGTTCGGAGTTTTGCCTTCCTGGATTCGGGGTCTGCCGGGAATTCAACTTCTGCCTCACTGGGAACCCGTACATACTGTGGTCGGGTGGAGAAGCGTGTGTATACTCGGTCAGTGGGGAGTCTTCCACTGATCCATCCAGTATATAACCCGGGGTGACTCTCCTGTGGGGGCTTACATAAAAGAGAAGATTAGTTCCAGTCCTGTCTCGTGCTTTCGGCGATCCTCTCTTGGGGCCTCCCTGGCTGCCAAAGTCCGCCCCTACGCTCGATTGGAAGGACGGCGAAGTTACTGCGTTGGGGACGGAATTGCCAGCACGATGCTTGGAGGTACCAAACTGGCGGGGCCTACCACTTCTTCCGCCACGTCCAGTCAAGCCGTAGCCAGGCTGCCGGCCTTGAGTACCAGGATTTGGCGGATGTGTTCTCTGAGAAAGGTGAGAAGCTACTCTCAACTCGTCCTATGACTGTCCCATAGACTCTTCGAAACAAGTTCCTCTCGGGGTGGGTCTATCCTTGTCTGTGGCCGAGACTAGGCCTGTCGGCTTACATACAGGAGATTTGGGTAAGGGATTCCATTCGCAAGTCTCCTGCGCGGGGTGGTTATCTTTTTCGTCAGAAAAAAAGAGGTTCTTGCGGCCGGGTATAGTATACAGGGGCTAATCAAGATCACGGCTGAAGACAGATACCCTCTCCCAGATATCGGAGCTTTTGAATATGTCTTCGGGAGCAGGTGTTTCCTATAAATTTGCTGCGCGGTGCCTATAACTGTCAGAATTGTGAGGGGGACGAGTGGAAAACAGCTTCACACCGGGACGGCCATTTCGAGTATATCGTAATGCCTTTTGGCGTATGCAACGCCCCAGGTATTCCAGGATTTCGTCATGACGTATTCAGAGACTTGCTGTACACCTTTTGCGTCATAGTGTACTGGACGAATTTGATTTTTTTTTCTGACGCACAGACTCATGGGTATCAAAGTTCGAGGTCTGCGACGCTGCTGGAACAATTCGTCTGTATGCCAAGCTGGAAGAAGTGTCCGTCACAGGCAGCTTCCTTTCTGGGAATCTAGTCTCGACGTGGTTCGATGGACCCAGTAAGCTGTCCGCGATCCTGCAGTGGCCACGCCTATCGGGCTATCGGGGATTCAATCGCTTCCTGGGATTCGCCAAAACTATTACCGGCAAGTTTATTATCTCCTTCGTTGGTGGCTCCCATCGTGGCCCTCTAACCCGGAGAATGCCAAACCCGAAATGTTGAGTCCATAGTGAAGGCAAGATTCTTCGATGAAGTCAGCAGTTTTCTTCTGACACTATCCTGGTATCGTCTGATTGGATAGGCCCTTTAGATGCGAAAGTGATGCACGTCGTGGGAGGCAGGGGCAGGTCTGATCTGAAGGGCCCTAAAAGGCAAGATCGTCTTTGCGGTTCTTTCCAGGATTTGCGGCTGAACGCAACTACACCATTGGGAGATCGAGAGTGTTGGTCACTCAAATTGGCATAGAGGAGTGCGACATTTGCTGGTGGGGGCCCGTACCCATTCGTGGGTCTTTCACGGACCAAGAATTACGCAGTACCTATCAGACGGCTGCGTCTGAATCCTGCGGCCAGGTGTCTTAGTTTTTTCGCTTTAACTTAGGATACACTTCGGCAGCGAGGAGAAACGTCAAGGGCTGATGCCCTTCCCGAGCCTCTGACGGTCTGGAGAAGAACCTGTGTCCCAGCAATATTGCTCCCGAACGTGTTCTCCATTGGCTGGTGGTCCTTCGGAGGGTACACAGGCAAAACTAGTTCGTCCTGGTCTCAGACGGAGAATTTGGAGTGGGGGCATAGTTCTCTTCTGCGATGGTCACCGGCATAACAGTCCCACGCCTATCTCAGGCGCTAGGTGGCGGACCTGCCAGGGTCCAAGACTTTGGTTCTGCTGTGACAACAGTGCCGGAACACGGTTACGCATAGGGCTGGGTTTTAGTCCTATTGCATCCAGGAGGTTCCATGGACTAACACTGGCATGGGACTTCATTACGGACACTTTCCGCACTTTCAGGGAATTCTGTTCATCTGGTTGTCAGGATAGATTCTCTAAGATGTCCCAATTGTGCCACTCCCGGGTCTCCTGGCTCCTAACTGGCGGGACATTTTTCACCATATTCTTTCGTTGCATGGATTACCTTCGCATATCGTGTCTGATCGGGGTGGCTCATTTGTCTCAAAATTTTGGGGGCCTGTGTTCTGCTTACAGTTAAAATTCGACCCTATTATAAAAGAGCTTTAAGTAAAATTTTTTGCTCCCTCCCAGACGAATGGTCAAGTGGGAGGGTGAATCAGGTATCTGGGCGAATACTGGCATTTGTGTCGGGCGTCAGGACAACTAGGGCGGCTGCTTCGTGGGCGAATTTCTACAACATGGGCTTCTGATTTACTGGCGTTTTCTTCCTGGTGGTCTACGGTCGTCACCACGACCGCCCTCCCTTGAGTTGCACTTCGAGGTTCTGCTGTGGACAATCAGTGTGGACATTAGACCATTTGGGGAGACCGACTTGCTTAACGGGCATTACCGATGAAGGACCAGCGACAAGAGAGGAGGCGCGCCCCACTTTCCAGCGCTAGGAGATAGGGTGTGGGACTCTCTGCAGTCACGTAGCCTCAAGGTCCTCCCAGCTACAATTAGCGGTCAGAATTCTGGGCGCCCTTCTTTTATAGTGTCGTCAATATAAATCAGTGTGCTACAGCTTGCTCCTTCTCTTAGGATTCCTAACGCTATACAGTTCTCCTTAAGCCTCTGGTCATGAACCGATTCTCCCAGAGGAGCGCTGCTCCAATCTCCTGTGCTAGAATCTTCTGATGTACTTGAAGTTAAGGACATACTAGACCATGAGAATTCGTCAGGGGTAGGCAGATTTTTCTTGTTGTTTGAGGGTTCGGCCGAAGAGAGATGTCCTGGGAACCGGAGGTCCAATAATCCTGAACGGACTTATTCGTAAGTTCTTCACGCAAAGAGAGGGGGGGACTAAGGGGGGGGGGTACTGTCACGGGCCGGCGCGCTCCGGCCGGGGGGGGCGATCCGTGGTCCCCTCCGGGTGCTCTCGGGGTAGGGGTGCCTCGCCGTGGCGCGGGACGAGCGGGGGCTGGTTGCGTGGATTACTGACCGCGCTCCTGTGCCGCCGCGACCTTCTGCCGGCGAGGACGCGCGTGCTGTGTTCCTAAGGGCGCGCGCGCGTCGCTTCGGGGATTTAAAAGGGCCAGCGCCTGATCTAAAGGGCTAATTCGCAGGCGTTCCCTATTAAGGCTACGTCCCAACTATCATCTTGCTGGATCTATGATGCCGTGCTAGTGAAATGCGTTTCCAAAGAATACTCTGGCCTACCGTGTACAGGGACCTCGTACGTTTCTCAATGAACCCTCTGCGCTGACTGACCTTCAGCGTTACGACAGAACTTGCGCTGCCATGACCTTTGCTGCACGATACGATTCTCGGAACTACGATTCTGTACACGCTCTGCACTCGGAGCCAGCAAGAAAGTCGTAGGGGGGAGACCTGGTAGCCTCACGCCGCTGCAAGTCCATCCGGGGGGCTTTGCGGCGGGCTCTGGTGAAAACGGGGAGCTACATAGATTCCGTTCCTGGTCGTGGTTAGTATCATCGCTTGCGGTGGTCCAGTGGATCCACTACCCAGCCGTTACACTCACCCTGCATAGCCTGTATGCACGCTCTCCCTCTGTGGCCTGTGCACACGCAGACCCTCCATTTCCTGTATGCATGATCTCCCTCCATGGCCTGCATGCGCACTCACCATATAAAGCTTCATTGCTGAACAAAAAGCAGGTTCCAGTGCGATTAAAGTTTGCTCACATCTTTAGAAAGCCTGTGTAAATCTGTAGAATACAGGTTCCAGTGATGAGACACATTTGGAAGGACAATTATACACCCTATGTTTTGGGGGCCGCGTATCACCCCAAAATAGAATCATTCTACTAAATAAAGAAAAACTCATTTCTCAGACCCCGAATCTGCGGCTCACTAAGGAAAACTATATCAGAGTTGTGAGAATTCACCATTAGACCGCGGGGAAAGACTCTAAGTCGGGGTATACTCGTGTGAAGTGATGGTGTGTCCCTTTATGATTGGTAGAGGTCGTCCATTTATGGTTGGTGGGGTCCAGTCTCTGCGAATGAAAGCCCATCATGTGACCCTTCACTAGGACACAGTCACCTTAAAATAGGCTGGTTCATTGCATATATGCATGGCTGGGAGCGCTGCTGTGCAGGGGGGACTGCAAAAGGGACAAAAACTTAAATTGGCACTGCAGTCCCTCCATTGTCCTATTAGTGGGGTACAGAGGACACATATTCTATTAGTGATTAAAAATAAGGAATTACTCAGTGTGCAAATCACTTCTCTCCTCCGTTTTGTGAATGCAGGCTACGAGCAATCCTGTGCAGTCAGATCCCGGACACTGTTGCGTCTCAGGAAGCGGTGGTGGGATTAGACATGGCCTCTCGTGATTGTCGTGGTCGGGACTGGCGATGTATGGCGGCCGTCCCGCACTGACCTCACTGCTCCCTTTCTCTTTCCTGTGGTTGAGGGCAATGATGACTGTAATTGCTCTCCGCCGTCCTGCGTGATATGGGCCTGTCCCACCAGCGGCGCTCACCGGAACCCTAGATTCTGACCTTACTGTCCTGGCGTGTGTAAGTTCTGTATACAGGAGTTCGTATTTATACTTACGCTCTCGTCTGCCAGCACAGGAATGCACAAGCAGAGAGTGGAAGTCAGAGCTATGCGCCTGCAAATACCACATCTCCTGATGACAAAACCAGAGGCGCAGAATCGCGGATCTCGCCATCAGCCCAATGTGTTTTATAGGAGGAGGATGAAAAGAAAAGTCAGGTTATTTCCCAACCAGGTGCAGGATGTGGACGGATCAGCAGCTCCGTGACAGCTTCACACAGTCAGTAACTTATATATACATTTACCATACATCTATCCCAGCAGCACCACCCGTATCCGGAGGGAAGTAGAGGGGAGCCGCCCGTGTCAGTGCAGATAACAACACTGGATCCAGGGGACAGGAGAAAGAGCAGCGGGCAGAGTGGGGCACAGGGGTTTGGACCGGGCAGTTGTGGGCAGACTCAGGCACTTGGGATTTGCAGTGGACAGACTCGGGCACTTGGGATTTGCGGCGGGCAGGCTCGGCAAGTGACATCTGTGGTGGCAGACTTAGGCACTTGAGATTTGTGGGGCAGACTCTGGGCACCTGGGATGTGCAGCGGGCAGACATGAACATGTGAGACTTGTGGCGGGCAGGTTCCAGCACATGGGATTTGCGGGACGGCAGACCATGAGACATCGTAAACGTGTTCGCGGTGTAGGCAGCATCAGGAACCTGAAGGTTTGTGTGAGGGGCTAGGCTCGGGCAACTGGGGTTAGTGTTGGGCAGACTCAGGCACCTATGGTTTTTGCGGCGAGCAGGCTCGGGCAATGGGGTTTAGTGGCGCGATGCTCGGGCACTGGGCGTTTGTGTTGGGAGGCTCGGGCACCTGAGGGTTTGTGATGGGAGGCTGGGCACTGGGGTTTGTGCGCGGGCAGGTTCGGGACCTGGTGGGTTTGTGGCGGCCGGTCGGGCACTGGGGATTGTGGCGGGCAGATCGGGCATGGGGTTTGTGGCGGGGCAGGATCGGTAACCTGGGGGTTTGTGGGCTGCGCAGGCGGGCACCTGGGGTTTGTGGCGGCAGACCTAGGCACCTGAGTGTTTGTGGCGTGCAGGGTCGGGGCACCTGGGGTTTGTGGAGCGAGGCTCGGGCACTGGGTTTGTGTTGGGCAGGCTCGGGAATCTGGGGTTTGTGTTGGGCTGGCATAGCGGCACTGGGGTTTGTGGCGGGCCGGCTCGGGACAGGGGTGTGGGGTCGCGGCTCGGGACCTGGGGTTTGTTGGCGCGCAGAACTCCGGGAACTGGGGTTTGTGGCGGCAGGATCGGGCACTGGGGGTTGGTGGCGCCGAGGTCGGGACTGGGCGTTTGTGGCGCGCAGGATCGGGCCACTGGGGTTTGTGGAGGAACGCTGGGCACTGGGGTTATGTGGCTGGCAGGCCTCAGGGCATTTGGGGTTTGTGGCGCGCAGGCTCGGACACCTGGGGTTTGTGGCGGACGGCTTGGGGCCCATTGGGATTGTGTTGGGGCAGACTCGGGCACTGGGGTTATGTGGCGCGCAGACTCGGCAACTGGTGTTATGTGGCGGGCAGGATCGGGCACCTGGTGTTAGTGGCGGGCAGGATCGGGCACCTGGGGTTTGTGGCGGGCAGGCTCGGGCACCTGGGGTTTGTGGCACGCAGGCTCGGGCACCTAGGGTTTGTGGCGGGCAGGATCGGGCAACTGGGGTTGTGCGGCAGGCTCGGGCACCTGGGGTTTTGTGGCGGGCAGGGATCGGCACTGGGGTTTGTGGCGGGCAGGACGGGATCCTGGGGTTTGTGTTGGGCAGATCGGGCACTGGGTTTGTGTGGGGCGGAATCGTGGAAATGGGGGTTTGTGTTGGAGCTCAGATCCGGGCACCTTGGGGTTTGTGGCAGATCTGGATCGGGCACCTGGGGTATGATGTTGGGCATGATCGGGCACTGAGGGTTTGTGCGCGCAGGCTCGGGATGGGGTTTGTGGCGCGCAGGCTCGGGCACCTGAGGTTTGTGGCAGACAGGATCTGGGCACTGGGGTTTGTGCGGGCATGGGCTGTCGGGCACCTGGGGTTTGTGGGGGGCAGGATCGGGACATCCTGGGGTTTGTGGTGGGAGGGATCGGGACCTGGTTTGTGGCGCGCAAGCTCGGGCATTGGTTTGTGGTGGGAGGATCGGAGCCTGGGCTTTGTTGGCGGACAGGATCGGGTTCTCTCTGGGGTATTGTGTTGGGCAGACTGGGCACCTGGGGGGTTTGTTGCGGCAGGTCTGGGGCAGGGGTTTGTGGCGGGCAGGTTCGGGCACCTTGGGGTTTGTGTTGGGCAGAGTGGCAACCTGGGGTTTGTGGTGCGCAGGCTCGGGCACCTGGGGTTTGTGGCGCGCAGGCTCGGGCACCTGAGGTTTGGTGAGGTGTTTCGGCAGAAGGATCGGGCACCTGGGGTTTGTGGCAGACAGGATCGGGCACCTGGGGTTTGTGGCGGCAGGTCGGGCACTGGGGTTTGTGGCGGGAAGGAATCGGAGCACCTGGGGTTTGTGGCGCGCAGGTCTCGGGCACTCGGGTTTGTCGGCGGGAGGATCTCGGGCACCTGGGGTTTGTGGCGGGCAGGCTCGGGCACCTGGGGTTTGTGGGGGAGAGCGCGGGGCAAAACACGGGGGGATGGGGGGGGGGGATAGGAGGGGGGGTGGGTGGAGGAGGGGGGAGAGAGGAGGAGCGGGGGATGGGGGGTGTGGGGGGGGGTGGGGGTGGAGGGAGGGATCGGGCACCTGGGGTTCGTGGCAGACAGGATCGGGCATGGGGTTTGTGTTGGGCAGATGGGCACCTGGGTTTTGTGTTGGCAGACTGGGCACTGGGGTTTGTGTGGCGCGAGGCTCCGGGCCCTGGGGTTTGTGGCGCGCAGGTCGGGCACCTGAGTTTGTGGCAGGACAGGACGGGCACCTGGTTTGTGGCGGGCAGGCTCGGGACTGGGTTAGTGGCGGGGCAGGATCGGTCACCTTGGGTTTGAGGCGGGCAGGATGGGCACCTGGGGTTCTGTGGAGTAGGCAGGCTCGGGACCTCGGGGATAGTGGGGGCAGGTGGGCATGGGGTTTGTGGCGCGCATGTCGGGCACCTGGGGTTTGTGGAGGCAGGATCGGGACACCTTGGGGTTTGGGACGGACAGGATCGGCCATGGGGTTTGTGTTGGGCCAGAACTTTTTTATTTTTGTTTTTTCCCCCCTTCTTCCTTTTTCTTCTTTTTCTTTTTTTTTCCCCCCCTCATATTTCTTTTCTTTTTATATTTTTTTCCCCCTCTTCTTTTTTTTCCCCTCCTTTTTTTCCCCCCCCTTTTCCTTTTTATTTCCACCTCCTATTTTTCTCTTTTTATTTTTTCTCTTCTTTTTTTTGTTTGAATTCTTTCTTTCTGCCCTTTTCTTGTATTTCTTCCCACCCCTTTTCTTTTTTTTCTTTTTTTTTTAATTTTATTTTATTTACCCCCTTTTTTTTATTTCGCTTTTACTTTTCTTTTAACCCTCCTCTTTCTATCCCTTTATTATCTTGTTTACCTTTTTTTTCTGTTTAGGGCACCTGGGGTTTGTGGGGCAGGCTCGGGCCCTGGGGTTTGTGTTGGAGGCTCGGGAATGGGGTTTTGTGGGGGAGGATCGGGCACCTGGGGTTGTGTTGGGCAGGATCGAGCACCTGGGTTTTGTGCAGCGCAGGATGGCGTCACTGGGGTTTGTGTGCGCCAGGCTCGGGACTGGGGTTTGGGCGCGCAGGCTCGGGACTGATGTTTGTGGCAGGACCGGATCGGGCACTGGGGTTTGTGGCAGAACAGGATCGGGCTGGGGTTTGTGGCGGCAGGCTCGGGACCTGGGGTTTGTGGCGGGAGGATCGGGCACTGGGGTTTGTGGGGCGCAGGCTCGGGCACTGGGGTTTGTGCGGGCAGGATCGGGCACTGGGGTTTTGTGGGGAGGTGGGCACTGGGGTTTGTGGGGGGCGGATGGGCATGGGGTTTGTCTTTTTTTATTTTGGCGACAGGATGGGACTGGTGTTTGTGGGGGGAGTTTTGAGTTGGCGGACCTTTTCTTGTTTTCACCCCCCTACCCCCCTTTCCCCCTTTATTTCTTATTTTTATTTTTTTACTTGTCTTGCCTTGTATCCCCTCCCCTTAAAGCTTCCCCCCCCACCTTTTTATTTTTTTTTTTATTTTTTTTTTTATGTTTTATGTTTTTCTCCCCCCTTTCCCCCTATAAGTTAATCTCCCTTTATCTTTTTTTTTAGTTATTTTGGGCTATTTTCTCCCCCTTCCTTTTGTTTTAACCTATTTACCCTTCCTTTTTTTATTTTTCACCCTTCTATCCGTTTTGACCTTCTTTTCCCATATATTATCACCATTTTCTTTTTTTTTTTTATTTTATTCCCCCCTTTTTTATATTCCCCCTCTTTCCCCTTTTTATTTTATTATTTTTCCTTCTTTTTTTTTTCCCCCCTTTTTATATCCCATTTTTTTTTTTTCCTCTCCACTTACCTCCCCCCCTCCTCCTCCCCCTGCTTTGTTTTTTCCCCCCTTTTTTTTTTTATATCTTTATTCTTTTTTTATTTCCTATTTTTTTGCCGGGGGGCGGGGGGACTTCATTAGGGCACTTGGGTTTGTGGCGCGCAGGCTCGGGCACCTGAGGTTTGTGGCAGACAGGATCGGGCACCTGGGGTTTGTGTTGGGCAGGCTCGGGCACCTGGGGTTTGTGGCGCGCAGGCTCGGGCACATGGGGTTTGAGGCGGGCAAAGGTCGGGCACCTGGGGTTTGTGGGGCGGACAGGATCGGGGCACTGGGGTTTGTGGCGGGCAGGATCGGGCACCTGGGGTTTGTGGCGCGCAGGCTCGGGCACCTGGGGTTTGTGGCGGGCAGGATCGGGCACCTGGGGTTTGTGGCGGGCAGGATCGGGCACCTGGGGTTTGTGGCGCGCAGGCTCGGGCACCTGGGGTTTGTGGCGGGCAGGATCGGGCACCTGGGGTTTGTGGCGCGCAGGCTCGGGCACCTGGGGTTTGTGGTGCGCAGGCTCGGGCACCTGGGGTTTGTGGCGCGCAGGCTCGGGCACCTGGGGTTTGTGTTGGGCAGACTCGGGCACCTGGGGTTTGTGGCGCGCAGGCTCGGGCACCTGGGGTTTGTGGCGGGCAGGATCGGGCACCTGTGGTTTGTGTGGGGCAGACTCGGGCACCTGGGGTTTGTGGCTGACAGGATCGGGCACCTTGGGTTTGTGTTGGGGGCCCCCCCCCCCCCCCCGGGCACCTGGGGTTTGTGGCGGGCAGGAACGGGCAAACCCGGGGTTTTTTTTGGGGGGGCAGGATCGGGCCCCCTTTGGGGGTTTTGGCGGGCAGGGTCGGGCACCTGGGGGGTTTTTGTGGGCAGGCTCGGGCACCTGGGGTTTTTTGGCCGCAGATCGGGCACCCTGGGGGGTTTTTTTTTTTGGCCCCCAGGGGTCGGGCACCTTTTGGGGTTTTTGGCGGGGAGGGTCGGGCACCTTTGGGGGTTTGTGGCGCGCAGGCTCAGGCACCTGGGGTTTGGGGGGCCCCGAGGCTCGGGGGCCTGGGGTTTTTGGGGGGGCAGGACGGGCACCTGGGGTTTGTGTTGGGCCGGGGGAGGGGCCCGGGGGGTTTGTGGCGGGGAGGGTCGGGCAACCCTTTGGGTTTTTTGTTTTGGGGCCCGGGGTTTGGGCACCTGGGGGTTTTTTGCGGGGAGGCTCGGGCACCTGGGGTTTTTTGTTTTGGGGAGGGTCGGGGACCTGGGTTTGTGGGGCCCCAGGCTCAGGGAAACCCGGGGTTTGTGGGGCGCAGGCCCTTTGGGCCCCCTGGGGGTTTTTGGCGGGCAGGATCCCGGGCCCCTTGGGGTTTTTGGGGTTTGGGGAGGCTCGGGCACCTGGGGGTTTTTGGGGGGCAAGGGTCGGGGACCTGGGGGTTTTTGGCGGGCAGGCTTGGGGACCTGGGGGGTTTTTGGCGCGCAGGGTCGGGGACCTGGGGTTTGTGGGCGGGCAGGATCCCGGGGACCCCTTTGGGGTTTTTTTTTGTTGGCAGGCTCGGGCACTTGGGGTTTGTGGCGGGCAGGCTTGGGCACCTGGGGTTTGTGGTGGGCAGGCTCGGGCACCTGGGGTTTGTGTTGGGCAGGCTCGGGCCAAAATTTGGGGTTTGTTTGGGGGACTCGGGACATGACATTTGGGGAAAGGGAGACCCTTAATCAAATCTCTAATTATAACCCCTTGGCCCTCATTTGAATCTAGGGGACCGGAAAAGGGGGTTTACCGGGACCAACCCCGACAGGCGGAGGAAAACACTGGGGACCTCAGGGTTTTATTTACCCCCCGCACCCAAAATCTGACTTTTTAAATTTCTGCCTCCTTTTTTAGCTTTGCAGAGGTCAACTTCAAGAGCAGTGAGGGTGCACATCAGAGCGGCCACAAGATCTGGGGTGGGCAAAGCTTTCAACTCTCCCATAAACACTTCCAGAAATTCCCTCCACCCCAGGCACGCGGGTCCGAACAGAGGGGAACATTGTGGATCCAAACGGCCCCCCACTCTGTTTCCCCCCCAGCTTGGGGGGGGGGGGGGAAAAGTCATTGGGGGCCATTGGAAACAGCCGGGGGGCCCCCTGTGGACCCTTTTTTGCTTCTGACGTCATGCCTCCTCGGACAGTGCCAGGCCTGGTACCTGATCACGGGAATAATATGTTCTCCCCTCCTGCGCAGCCCGGGGGCCGGACCCCTTTGGGGGACCCTTCTTCAGGATCGGGCACCTGGGGTTTGTGAGTGGAGTCTCTGCTCCTACCCAGACGGCAAGGAAGTTGGAAACCTCTGCCCTTCCCAACGGCAATGATTTGGGGCCCGCTCCCCCCTTTGGGTGGCAAAAAAGTTTAAATCTCGCTCCTACCCCCAAAGACAATGAGTGGAGCCTCTGCTCCTTCCCAGACGGCAATGAGTGGAGCCTCTGCTCCTTCCCCAACGCAAAAGATTGGGGCCTCTGCTTCCTCCTGGGGTGGCAATGATGGGTCCTGCTCCCACCCAGGGCGACAAAGAGTGGAGCCTCGCTCCCCTTTCCCCGACGGAAAAGATGGAGCCCTGCTCCTTCCCAGCGGGGAATGAGTTGGGGCCCTGGGTCCTACCCCGGACGACAATGAGTGGAGCCTCCCGCTCCTTCCCAAAAAACGCAATGATTTGGGGCCCTGGGTCCTTCCCCGGGCGGGGAATGAGGGGGAGGGCCCGCTCCTTCCCAAACGGGAATGAGTGGAGGGCCCTGCTCCTACCCAAAAAGGGGCAATGGTGGAGGGCCCCTGCTCCTTCCCAGACCAAAAAGTGGGGCCCTTCTCCTAACCCCGACGACAAGATTTA